>LPNX010127021.1:22897-42028 GCA_001517045.1 Pseudotsuga menziesii | reverse complement strand
AACTTGCACATGGTGGGACTCATGGACTAGGCAAATAAGACAAAATAAATGAATTAATGTCTAAGTGGGTAAATACTATGGGTTGATTATTCTAACACTATGCTGATTGAGTGGCTGGTCTTCCATTTGGGATTCTTCATCACTCCACTTTTGGGATGAACTTATAATGTATTTCAGCCATCGTATGACCCCTATGACCTCACACATTAGGGGGCATATGTTATAGCTGATTTTACCACTCCAGGTGAATCACACTTTAATGGCCTTCCCCTGTCCCTCTGCAGACTCCTTAGACCCCTTGAACCATTTTTTGTCCTTTGATGTTTCATTAGAGGAAATTTCAACTCAAAATGGGCCTCCTAAAATGAACTAATAAAATAATAGTTAAAATAATGAAATAATATTTATTAATTTTGGAGGAAGAAAAGAAAAAAACTATTTTTTTGTTTGTATTTTTGACATATCTCCCCGTGTTTTTACTCAAATTTTGATCGGGAGAGCTCATTGGATGTGGAATTAAATTATGCATCCAACGAGTACCCACTCGGCATACTTTTGACGGACCCTTCTACCCCAAAAACAAGAAATACTTGAAAAATGAAATGATGACATCATCATTCCATTTTTTTAGGTATTTCTTGTTTTTGGGGTAGAAGGGTCCGTCAAAAGTATGCCGAGTGGGTACTCGTTGGATGCGGAATTTAATTTTGCATCCAACGAGATCTCCAGATCGAAATTTGAGTAAAAACACGGGGAGATATGTCAAAAATACAAACAAAAAAAATAGTTTTTTTTATGATACCTATCCCCAAATTTATATTAAAAAAGTGTTTAAGACCTATACGGTATTTCAAATTTAAAGCAATTTCATTGGCTAACACATGATGACATGGAATTTGAATAAAAGTTAAAAGGCCCATTTTGAGTTGAAATTTCCTCTAATGCCTATACCATCCCTAAAAACATGAGAAAAATGATACACACAACTTTTAAACCCCTAATCGCATGTATACGCGGGTTTGACCCCTAAAACCGCGTACATCAGGATGTGTGCTTAATCCAAATACTTTTGGAGTTTTCCTTGACATGGATCCGACTCACTTAACTCCTGGCCTTCCCTATGCCTTGAGATCACTCGGATTCGACCTTTCATTACCCCTTTGAAAAGCTATATAAGGAACTCTATGGTACATTGAAGGCATATGAGAAAATTGAGAGCAAAGAAACTATATTCCATTGTTGGCAGAACTTATGCTTGAGTCTGCATCCATTTGTCCCTTGGAGCACTTTGTGTTCTTCCCAAGCTTGCCTTTTTCTTGTGAGATTGCTATCAACAGATGGAGGATTGAGGTGGTGGAGGCCCAAGTGGGGGATTCAGTTTCTCCGATTCGCAGACGTGCCGACAGAGGTTGTATCCATTGTAATCTCTGATTTTATATTAATAGAAATATCTTTTCCTGTCCAATAATGTGTGTTTGAATGAATATTTTATCCATGGATGTTTTCAAATGCTTATACATTGTTGATTATATATGCTAGAATAAATATAACACCAATATATATAGTATGCTTGTATTGTTTACTTGTGGTTGAGGAAATAATCTATCAATTCAAGCTGAAGTTGGAAAGCTCAACGAGGATCTACTTCAATCGTCTAGAATAAGGTATGAGGTATGATCCTTTATTGTTAGATATTTACTTTCTATTGCATATTGGAAAGGATTGATTTCTGGAGTCAAGCTATTTGTTGTGGTACCCCAAGCCATAGGAATTTCTCTCCATAATAGAATTGGCGAATCCGCTGGGGAGTTCCTAGTGGTTGTCCTTTGGGGGTTTTCTATCGGCATTCAATGACTTTGAATTGTTCTTTCTCTCTTATTTCTGTGTTAGGTCTGGGGGATGTTTTCCTGGTAGTGTCTGATTGGTGTGAAGTTTGTCTCAGCTTGTCTATTTGCCTTGATTTTTATGCACCTTTCTTCCTGTACGTGAGTTTTGAACTCACAGTCGCGTATACACACGGTTTCCTCTACGATTTCCGGGTATACACGTGGGTTTACTACGAACAGTCGTGTATGCCCTTAGTTTTCCCTTTTAGTGGAAGTTAAATGGTTGCTGGGTGAGTCATGATGATTGCTGAGTCTCCTTTGATACTGCCAGAGACTGTAAACACCTCTGTTTCTGACGAGAGCTGTTTTTTTTAGGGTATTTTTTTTTTTTTTAAAGAATGTTCTTGTCATGGCATTTTCGATTTTTTGTTTGGGATTAGTGCATTAGACTTCTTTTACTCTAGTGCTTTGCTTGAGTGCTGCTTGAGTGTGCTTGCATATTCTGAGGGTTGTAGAATCATTCTTTTTCTTTTTGTATCTCATTTTATTTCAAAAAAAATCAAAAAAATATTTGCTTATCATCATGCATTGCATTTTGCATTTTGCATAGTACTTGCACTAGATTTGATTTGGAGTATTAGTTAGGATTTCATATTGGAAAGCTTGCATTCATCATTTGAAGAAAATTGTGCATTTCACGTAGTAGCATACCCTGTTTTCATGGACACAATCCGTTTGCATTGATTGTTACGTGTGCATTTTACTTCATGTTGTGTCATAACACCATTAGTTGCATGGCCATATCCCTCTTTTGAGTAATAAAGCCAATTAAAATCAATGCTTAATTAAAATGAACTACACTATTTTATTTGATAGGGTTCACCAACAAGATTAGGTTTTAGGGTCTTGGAATAGTTCATTGTGAGTAAATTCTCCAAGACCACTAAACAACAACATGTATGTGTCTGTCCAGGTGAGTGTGTGAAATCCTTGGTATAACCAATGTTTCTCAGGACCCTCCTCTCAAAAGGGAGTTAAGGACGAGGCAGTGTGAGTGGTTATTGATTGGGATGACCCCTAGTCATAACTGAGTAGCACCAGAGATATTTCTAGGATTGTATTCATATCTGGGGGCTCTTTTGAGAGTTTCGGGCTTTTCTACCCTGCCCATACGGTCAATCCCGCCTGCGACTGTCCACCTAAGCATTGATTATATTGAGGTGACCTTAGTGGCCTTACCTAGGATATCGAGGGGGTACTTTGGAGGGGTTTTTCTGTAGGTGTCCTACCCAGGTTGGGGTCGGACATCACAGTCGCTTTACACTTTGAATCTGAGGACCACAATAATTGGTTACATACCTCCGCTTGTTGTGTATGGGAGTCTCAAGCCTCTCTTAGGAAAGACATACCTGCTTCATTCAAGAGCTCACTTATCCTACCCTTGATTGCTTGCATTTGGATTTAGATTTTATTGGTGATTGCTCTGTACACGATAGCTTTCCTAGGGTTTGCGTAGATAGAGAGTCTTTTATATTTTTTGAGTCATTGTGGATTCAGGTGCGGCTCCTCGCCATTCTCATTGTTTAGTAGGACTTCCACCTTCTACATCTCCTCCTCCTTTGGGAATAAGAAATAGAAATTCCAGGAGGACTACTTCGCACATTGATTCACACACCACGGGAGACCATATATAAGGTATTCCTGAACCACCTTCTCCCATCCAGGTGGAAGATGGGGAGTTTACTCCTACCTATGATCCTTCACCCGACTTGACTAAGTTCGGTATTGTGATTTTTGAGATAGGAACCTTTCATGATAGACCTACTCACTCTAGGGTTGATTCCCCATTGATGCATCGTCGGTATGGAATGCTGGAGGATGACGAGACTCATTTTGAACCCGCGAGCACTAGTTATGGTAGTTATGGTATGTCTGGTTTTCCTACACATGATTTGGCATTTCATGTCGAATCCAAGTTCAAGCTTGACACTATGCCTAGGGGCACTCTCATTCTGTACCATGCGGAGAGGTTTGGGAGCACTAGTCACATTGCACCTTCCATCCCGGTGGTGGAAGTTACATCACGTATATATGCAAATATGACCCTCAAACCTGCGTACATCAGGATATGTGAAAAAGGACAAATAGTTTTGGAGTTTTCCTTGATGTGGATCTGAGTCACTTGTCTCTTCGCCTTCCATATGCCTTGAGATCACTCGGATTTGACCTTCCATTACCCCATTGAAGCATTATATAAGGAACCCTTTGGATACATTGAAAGGGGAGGAATTGAAGAGAAAGAAAACTATAGTCCATTGTTGCCGGAGCTTATGCTTGAGTCTGCATCCCTTTGTCCCTTGGAGCACTTTGTGTTCTTCCCAAGCTTGACTTTTGCTTGTGATCTTGCTATCAAGATATGGAGGATTGAAGTGGTGGAGGCCCAGGTGGAGGACTCAATTTCTCCAGATCGTAGACGTTTCGACAGAGGTTTTAACTATTTGTTGGAGCAGGGTCCCACAGCTATAGAAGAAGCTGCCAGTTTAGCAAACAGACAGTTTTGGCGGAGAGAAGATAAGATGGAGCTACGACACCATAGCATGTTTCTAGCTACAGAGTAGAGCTAGAAACTATGACTTTTAGGGCAGAGAATTCAAGGGAGACGACGGTACCTGAGTGGCCGAGAAGAGAAAGCTCACCCACTGCATTGAAGGCAGCGGCAGAAGATAGGAGGGCTCAGCTACCCTCATAAAGGGAAAGAAGCAATGAGGCCGAGGTATTGAAGACGAAGGACAGAAACACGAGAAGCGGTGCACAGTACCCATGGTCAGTGCTGGGAAGCATGGAAGACTGCAGAGAGCTGTGGTGTGATGGAAAGCGGCTACCCCAAGTACAGATATGCCGACTATCACTAGTTAGGGTTTTGGGTTACTGTTGGGACAGGCCCACAGTGTTGTAATGGAGAGACCTTCGGGCCGCCTATAAAGGGATATATTTTGTATTGTAAAAGGGTTGGTCATTTTGTGGGCTAGAGAGTTAGA
Source organism: Pseudotsuga menziesii (assembly GCA_001517045.1). Lineage (NCBI taxonomy): Eukaryota > Viridiplantae > Streptophyta > Pinopsida > Pinales > Pinaceae > Pseudotsuga > Pseudotsuga menziesii. The sequence goes on along the minus strand of LPNX010127021.1, from coordinate 37,164 downwards.
CAATAGTTGGACAATTGTAAAGAAGGCAAGCTTTGGTTCTGTTATTAGCTGTAGTTATCTTACTGTAACCAGTAGCTGGCTCATAGAGCATGCATGTAACGAACCACAGGGATCGACAAAGAGGGAAGAGTATATTGTAAGAGGTGCAATATAGAGTAGAGAAGAGATCTAAGAGAGAAGGGCTCCAGGCTGTGTGCGGAGTTACCCAGAAGATCTCAAGCTGCATATGCGGTGCAGCAGAATTGTGTTTACCTTCCCTTGAGCTATAATAAAAACACAGTTCTGTGGACGTAACTTCCATCTTGGAGGTGAACCACGTTAAAATCGTGTGTTATGTGATTGATTTATGTGTTGTGTTTATTTGTTGCATCTATCAGTTATCACATGGGCCTTGTTTATAGTTTAATGTATGTATGCGTTATTCAATTTACAACACTATAGAAGATGAATGCCCTTAAGTATTTTGTATAAGAGTTTATCTATGTTTTAGCTCTTGGAGTTAAGAGTCACATATTTAAGAAACCTTGTATATTGAGTCCCGTAAGTCGGAACGAGTAGCACTGAGTACGCTGAGCCGCAGCGGTAGGATATCGCAAGGAGGCGGTATCGCACCAGCAGAGGAGCTGTGGTGCGCTGCAGTTGAGAATCAACGTAGGAAGGAGTTACGCGTTGCCTGAGGAACAGTGATGCGATAAGGACTAGAGTTGTCGCAAGTAAGAGGAGGTTCGGCGTCGTCGAGAGAGAGAGATCTCGCAGGCTAGAAGAGCTGCGAGACACCCAGGCTGCCTCAGAACCTGGTCGAAGACACTTGAGTCTTTTGGCCAACCCATTAGAATCACTTCGGGTGAGACTTCAGGCCACTCTGCGGTCTGTCACCGAAAGGGCCAGTGAGCTAGGGGTGTTGTTGGTTAACTACAGTAAACCCGGGTCTGCCCATGCAAACCAACAAATGGTTCCGTTGCCAGTTTTGAACAAACTGAGCATTGATGTTCTGGTGGCGGCCTACTAGAGACAAACTCAATGAGTGGGTTTGGTCTAACCAGAAAGAGTTTGCCGAACGAGAGAACAGGAGTCCTAAATTGAGTACAAATGCCTGGTTACAAAAACATATCGTTACAGACCTGCATGCGATATTTTTTGCAACCTTTGGAAACGAGCTTTACGACTGGTTATCAAAGTTGACTGATACAAGCATATTGAAGAAGAAAAAAGACATTGTCTGGACACCAGAGCTGATTCAGACCGTGAAGAACCTTGATAATCCCATTACGAGGGTAGTAGACTTCTGGCTTGCGAGTGTGCTAGAAGGCTTCATCACAGAGTTTGCAGTTGACCAGAGAAAAAGCTTCAGCAAGGCTGAGCGCTACTTCTTCAAAGGATATCACGGTAAGTACCTAAAATCTTTAAACTTGTCCATTAAGATGTTATTACATGAAAAAGGAACAATAGATCTAGTTTCAGATGAATAAGTAAATATAGTAATGTCATAAGAGTTTGAAAGTGATTTTGATGACATTGGACGAACACGTAGTGGAAAGAAATATAAAGTAGATTTCAGATCTCCCATATTTGAAGATAGTCCAGATAATACTAGACAACAGAGTCATAGTACCACAGAAGGAACAGAGGGGGGTATCCCTTACCACCCTTACACCCCACAGAAATAGACCGGGACTCAGAACAATCCCGTAGGAACTCCAGCCAGTAGCTCGCAGACAGTACCTACCACTTCTAGATCACCTTCAGCTACACCACCGAGTGGTAGTAGCACAGCAAATCAACATCCACCGCGTAGAAATAGAATGGGGGATGATATGAAGCTACCTATCTTTAAGGGTACAGGGGCAGAGGACCCAGAGCAGCATTGGTATCTATGTGAAGCCATGTGGACCATTAAAACCATCAATGATGATAATATTAAACTTGTACAGTTGGTCACCATGCTAAGAGATCGAGCCTTAAAATGGTATATGAAGTATACCACAGTACCCAAAACACTTGTCCAGATCAAGACCGCCATGATTAAAGAGTTTAAGAAACCTAAGTCTGATTCATAGTGCATTACAGAGCTCAAGGACATTAAACAGCTACCTACAGAGTCAGTGTGGGACTTTGATCAGAAATTCAAAGCCCTTATAGACCAAGTCAGCTTTGAGTTTGCGCCGGAGCAGCATAAAGAATGGTTTATTGCAGCGCTGCTCCCTCACATCAGACTACCATTAATGCAGGAGAAACTCCAGACGCATGATGATGCATTGGAGATGGCAATGAAACTAGAGGCTTCACCTCTAGCGGAAACCAGCACAGGCATGACAAATCTACAAAACCAGTTGGCTAATCTCACGTTACAGTTGCACGAGCTTAAGAAAGGGAAAGAGGTTGCACAAGACATATGGTGCGTAAGGTGTAAAGCACAAGGCCATACTAAAGACAACTGTCCAGTCTTTGTAGAATATATAGCAACAGGGGCTCCAAACCCCTTACCACAAACCCATGGGCCATGGTGTGAAATATGCAAAATGCGAGGACATCTACCTCAGCAGTGCCCCCTACTTCAGAAGTACGTGCAGACACCTAAGAACTTATACTGCGTCTTCTGCAAGTCTGTAGGCCATGATGAACATGATTGCTGATCCTATGATCTCATGTTAGGAGCAAAGCAAGATATGTACAGAGTCCAATCAGAACCACAGGGTCCAGCAGCAGGACCACAGCATGATCTGGCTTATGGTGGCCATGGAGGAGGATTCAGAGGACGAGGACACAGAGGAGGCTTTGGCTATGGAGAAGGATTTGGTTGTGGTCACAGACCAGTTACTTGCTACAACTGTGGAGTTGTGGGACATTATGCTAGAGACTGTCAGAGTCCCACCACCACTTGTAATTATTGTAAATCTTATGATCATACTATAGAGGAGTGTCCTACCTTGATAGCTAAGATCAGGGAACCTAAGCCAACAGCACACCAGAACATCCAGCTTATTGCTGCTGAGTAGGAAGAGCCAGAACCGAGATTCAACATTGTAACTCACAGCGGTGTTTCCACCAGTGGGACATCGCCAGATAATGAAAAGAACATAGGTCAGGAGTGGGTGCGCAGAGCTCCTAACAAAGCAACATCACTTGACCTGTAGAAGAATAAATAGACATTTTAGGAAGCTAAGACTTTCTTTGATGACCCTATGCAATCAGGATCGCAGGTACTGCCATCTAGGGGCGTACCACAGCAAGCACCTTGTGGCATTAACCCTGTACAGATATCGCAGGCTACCACATCGGGTACATGCGATGAGGACGAGATGATAGGAAGCGTACAATCCTTCCTGCGGAGTTGTTTAAAACTCGTGAGAAATGAGCAAGCTATCAGAGAACTTCAGCGCATCATAGATCAGTGTCATCCATCTTCTTCTGTGAGCAGTACACAGCATGCTATTCATAATATTACGGGACATACGAGGATCGGAAGAGAGATGCGACTCACAGTACATATTGGAGAATTCGAAATGGATGAGGTGATCCTAGATTTAGGATCAGACGTAAATGTTCTGACTAAGCAGACATGGGAACAGATGGGTAGCCCTAAGTTAGTCAGATCGCCTATTCAACTGAGATTAGCTAATCAACAGTGAGTATCACCCCTGGGTCGATTACCACAAGTGCTAGTTGACATTGACGGAGTTTGCAACTTCATGGAATTTGAAGTTATAGAAATCATTGGTGATAGTAGACCATGTCCAGCACTACTAGGAATTGATTGGGCGATCGAGAACATGGCCATTATTGACCTAAAGAGAAGACAAATGACCTTTGAGGACACGTAGATATGGGTCATCGCACCGTTGGATCCTTTTCAGGGTCCTAGATATATTGAACCTATCTGAGCAGAGGAAGAGGCACGCAACATAGAAAGTCTCTATCAGATGACCACAAACCAAAGTGACTATATCAATCCGACTGTGGAAGGGAACATTAGTTGGCGATGCGACAGTTCATGCGGATCAGATTTAGATGTTGGTCTAGAGAATTGGCAGAACAGACTTCACGAAGTCTCAGCGCGTAGATGCGCATACTTGACTAAGTCACTGTGATGGATTGTTGCAGAGATCAATGAGATTCCATCGTTTCATGGTCTAACGAATATCTAGGACTTTCTCAAGTAGTTTGAACAACAAATTCCTCACGAGCAGAGGATCGCAGCTATGGACCTTGCAGTATGAGCCACACCTACAAGATGGTGGTATGCATATAAAGATAATATTGCATCATGGGATGATATTAAGAGATTGATGGCGATCAGATTTTCTATCGACAGAGAGTATGTCCAGCAGAAGTACACAGGAGAAAGTGACCCCAGATCACATATTCAGGCATGCAAATAGAATTGGTCAGACATTCCCGAGGAGGAATGGGTTCACCGATTCATTCACACTTTGGACACAGTTCCAAGGAACTGGTACACAGAGATTGAACTGCGCAAGGGAACAACTACATGGCCACTTATGATAGACAGCTTTCTACTCACCTTCACTTTTGAATTTGAATACCCAAGTGTTGACCAGGCCCTAGATATAATAAAGACCAAGATATTTGAGGATTGTACCTTATCAATACAGACTCAGCCTGAGTGGGCCATCTAGTTAAAAGATGCGCTTGAGTGTTATGAATTTAAAGTAGAACCAGAGGAAGAGGATGAGGATCCTCGCAACACCAACATTCTGGAGTCAGAAGGAACTCGCGATGTTGAGGGACCACAGTTAGAAATTCCAGCAATCACAGAGCCCATCAAGATTAAAAAGATCACTATCGGCACAGACACAGAACCAAAGTTTGCCTCTATTGGAGACTATTGGAACGATGAAATAGTCAGATAGATTGTAGACTTGCTACATGACTATCAGGACCTATTTTCCACCAAGTTCACATAGATGAAGGGAATAGTCGGATACTTGGGAGTAATGAGGATACCATTGAAGGAGGATGCTCGACCAGTCAAGCATCGTCCATATAGATTAAATCCACGCTATAAAGAAAAAGTTAAGGATGAGATCGATAAGATGCTAGCAGCAGGCATCATTGAGCCTGTAGAAGAGAGTGAATGGGTTAGTCCCATGGTTGTACAAGAAAAGAAAACTAAAGGAGACATTAGGATCTGTGTCAATCTGTGTAAACTCAATGATGCATCGCTTCATGATCCATTTTCGACACCGTTCCCTAATGAAGTGTTAGACAACGTCATAGGATAGGAGGTCTACTCCTTCACTGATGGCTTTTTAGGCTATCACCAGATTAGAATCCATCTAGGAGATCGATCCAAGACCATCTTTGCAATAGAATGGGGCTCATTCTAGTATACGGTAATGCCCTTTGGTCTTAAGAATGCACCAGCTATCTTTTCTAAAGTAGTAGTTGCTGTGTTTAAAGAATACATCCATAAATTCCTAGAAGTTTATTTTGATGATTGGACTGTATTTGGATTAATTGACAAGCACATAGGAGATTTAAGACTGATGTTAGAGAAACGTAGGCAGTACCGGATTTCTCTGAACTTGAAGAAATGTATATTTTGTGCACCATTTGGTATTTTGTTGGGTCGCATTGTTTGTAGACAAGGCTTGATGGTAGATCCCGCAAAGATTTCCATCATCGTAAATCTTCCAGCACCCAACTCAGTCAAACAATTGAGAACAGTACTTGGTCATACCGGGTACTACAGAAAATTCATCAAGGGATACGCAAAGATCACAGCACCGATGGAGAAATTGTTAAAGAAAGATGTAAAATTCCTATGGAACGAGGAATGCCAGCAGAGCCTAGACACCCTTAAAGAGAACATGGTTACAACACCCATCTTAGTATTTCCAGACTGGACTAAGCCATTCCATGTACATGTGGATGCATCTGGCATCGCACTAGGGGTTGTTTTAACGCAACCAAGAGAAGGAGATATTGATCATCCTATCACATATTCCAGTAGAAAGCTATCGACAGCAGAAAAGAACTACACCACGACAGAAAGAGAAGGATTAGCTATGGTGTATGCGCTGCAGAAGTTCAGGCACTACCTATTGGGTGCCTCATTCAAGATGTTTACTGACCATTCCGCATTAAAGTATCTGGTCAATAAGCCAGTGTTAGGGGGGAGAATCTGCAGATGGTTACTCCTCTTTCAGGAGTATGATTTTGAAATCATTGTGAAACCATAAAGATTGAACGCTGGACCTGATCACTTGTCGTGGATAGACTCAGGAGAAGAGCCGAGTAACCTAGAGGACAATTTGCCGGATGCACAGTTGTTTTCTATCCAGATCACAGATGACTACTATGCTGATATCATTCACTTTCTCACTACAGGATTAGCACCTGACGAGTTTACTAAGCAACAAAAGAAGCAGTTGGTTGTTAAAGCAGCAGACTTCACCCTGATCGTAGGACAATTATTCAAGTTAGGTCCAGATGAAGTCCTGCGCAGATGTGTGATGCCACATGAAAAAGACACTATCATCGGAGAGGCACATTCAGGAACCACAGGAAGTCATTTCGCAGGAAAGCCGACTACGTAGAAAATCCTAGCTGCAGGATTATGGTGGCCTACGTTGCACAAGGACACTAAGGACTTTTGTAGATGCTGCGATATTTTCCAGAGGGTAGGAAAACCCTTGTGATGAGATGAAATGCCGCTGCGACCGCAGGTTACGCTGCGCGCATTTGACAAGTGGGCTATAGACTTTGTGGGTCCTATCAACCCACCAGGAAAATGCACTGGTGTGAGATATATCATCACTGGAACAGAGTACCTCACCAGGTGGGAAGAGGCCAAAGCAGTAAGAAATTGTGATGCTGCTACAGCCACACAGTTCCTTTTTGAAAACATCATCAGCAGATTTGGATGCCCAGTAGTTTTGATGAGCGATCAAGGTACACACTTCTTAAACCACACTATTGAGGCCTTGATGGAAGAATTTCAGATTCAGCACCATAAGAGCACTCCCTACCACCCATAGGCTAATGATATAGTGGAGGCTTTTAACAAGATTTTAGAAAACGCTCTTACAAAGATCTGCAATAGCCAAAGGAATGATTGGGACTTCAGATTTAACACTGTATTATGGGCGTATAGGACCACATGCAAGAAACTTACAGGACATACACCTTTCAGCTTGGTGTATGGACAAGAGGCTGTTATGCCCATGGAGTATATTCTTCCCAATTTAAGAATCGCTCAGATCACCGGGATGGCTGATACAGACACAGTGGATGAAAGGCTAGCACAGCTGCTTGCCTTAGAGGAAGACAGATTCATCGCCGGCTTCCACCAGAAAGTGCAGAAGGCACAAGAAAAAGCTTGGCATGATAGACACATTAAGAGAAAGACCTTTCAGATTGGAGACCTAGTACTCCTCTACGACAGTAAGTTTATTAAGTTTCCAGGGAAGTTCAAGACGCATTGGCTGGGGCCATATCATATACAACAAGTTACAGAGGGAGGTGCCATTCAGCTCAGCAAACTAGATGGGGAGCTTCTTCCCACATTGATTAATGGCAGTAGGCTCAAGCTTTATAGTGACAGCCACCCCACCTCTCAGTCCTAGCCTAGACAACTTACGTGTGCAGATGTCCAGTGTAGTTGAAAGGAGGCATCGCACCGGGAATTAGTCTGCACCGCCAGGTATTCTAAGTATAGGGAATCGCATAAGGATGGTTCATTTTACGCAAGTCATCAGAGTAAAAAAAAAAAAAAAAACAAAAACAAAAAGGGCGCTTAAGTTTGTTTTAAGCAGAGGATGTGGTGTTGCATCGCAACAAGGCGATGTCTCTCCGTGCCACGTACCAGATTTCGCAAGAAAATAGAGGGCTAGTCAAGTCACCTTCTGACAGGTAGTTAATGAAGAAATGACCGGTATATCTTACCGTGGATTTGGCAGCAGTGTAATCAATTTTCCATATTGGTAAATCTTCGACGAGACCGGTGCTTGTACACACACACTTTGAGGGGAATTTGATCGGATTTCAGCATTTATTGAGGATTGGATGACGGGTGTGGTCTTGTCCATGCAATTAATATGACCAACGGATTCAGTCTAGATGATCATTGCATCTAGGATTATCGTCTTCGGCATAAAAGCATAAATTAGTCATTTGGGAGGGTTACATTTGCAAAGAAGTCAAGAGCCAAGAGTTATAGAGTGCATCGATCAGTTTCCCTGTGCAGAACTAAATCCCATGACAGAGTGCTGTGATTTCCAGAGATTGCAGCCATTGCACGTCCAGTGTTTTACACCGAGTGGGTTCTGTCCAAGGAGGAACCTATAGAAGCGATCTTCGAAAGGTTCGCATGTGGTGGCCTTACAGCTCCTGTGACGACGCCATCTAAGGGTACCCTGCCGAGTTCATTACAGACTAGAGAACCACCAAAAATGAGGAGCCACTCTTAGGTAATAGAGGGATCCAGTTCGGAGCCAGAGGAAGAAGTTCATAGTGCAGCAGACTACATCATGCCACGAGTTGAAGGTGCACCAGAGGTAAAAATTCCCAAGAGTGCTAAGTTTACTGTTCCCATACCACCAATAGATTCTCGAGTAAAGGAAAATGGAGATCTAGTAGGATATGATGCTGCTGTTAAATTTGTAGATTATAACCTGGGAGATGGTAAGACATACCCTCAGTTCTGGCTGGATGAATATCTTATGATACAGAAGAACCCAAGGACAGGTAGAGATGAATATGTTCCCATGGCACATGTCCATATTCTTGAGCGCTCAGGTCTGCTCAATTTTTGAGACTACCTCATTTTGGATGAGGTGCAGAGGTTAATGCCATGGTGCATGTCCTACTTTCGTGTGTACATGGAGGTTACCTCTAGCTAGGTAATAGGGTCGACCTGAACGTCAACCTGATACACCGCATCACCGGGCTGTCCAAGACTGGTAAAGACCCCGAGATACAGACAGTAGGGAAGACCAAGGATTCTAATCTACCACCATCCCTGGTTACTAAGTATAAGTTACAGTGAGGAGGATGGGCTTATGACATCACAAGCCTAACAGATGATACACTCAGGTTTACAGCCAGTCTGCTTGCAGGTAGACTGTTAACCAAGGTTAGGCCAAAGGAGGTCACAGGATCAGTAATCAACTTGGCCATACAAGTCGCAGAGGGAGAACAGTTCAATTGGTCTTTATTTTTATTAAATATGCTTTAGGCAGATTGTTTGGCGGCTCAGGATGAAGCATGCCGCCCTTTCCATTTCTCATGGCTACTTATTTTATGTGCATTCATCGGCTGGAAGGAGCCGCCCCATACGCAATTTCCACAGCTAGCAAGTGGCGTGCCCAGAGGCGTGCGCTATGCTAGATTATGGGATTGCAGCAGCCAAGCAAAGAAAAAGGTAAACATGATAGTATTCTATGAATATTATAAGCTGTTGAAGAAAACCATCCAAGAAACACCACGGATCAGCACAGAGATCGTGGACATATATGATAATCGGCTTGATTTTATGGCAGACAGCCATAGAATCTATCTGAGGCCAAAACGGTCTAGAAGGGATGATTGGGCTAATGGCTACTTCAGGATGATAGCGAAGGATGTTGAAGACATTGTCAAGGACTTCAATGATGAGTGGAAGCAAGATTTCGAGGACACCACACCACTACCATCAGAGACCACACAGACAGACCCATCAGACAAGGGCAAAGACAAAGTGGAGATCCAAATGCAAGGAACAGCAGAAGTACCACAACCAGGACAGAAGAGGAAAGACCTACAGCAAGTGCCATCAGAGGCACATATGACAAAGGATGGAGAAGAAGAGATACCAGAGGCACAGAAGAAGAAAAAGCACAAAGTCACAAAGCCACCTGTAAAAACCGCATTGACAGATGATGATTATGAACTCATTGCAACAAGAACGCATGACACATTGAAGGACTCATTTGAGGCGATGCAGTCATCGCAGGAAAATATATAAAGTGTGGTAGAAAAGCAGCTTCTGGACTTAAAATCAATTACTGAGAAGACTGCTCTGATACAGGTTCCGCCGGTAAAGGCGACCGTAGGAGAAAGTTCAACACAACCGATTTCCCGCGAGGAAATCTTGGCAATGGATCGCATAAACACAGTTTTGATACCACCAGGGAGCATTCGATTCCCTGCGTCAGCAATGGACACCCCGATATAGATCAGGAAACTTGTCGAGGTTAACCTCACAGAGTTTCACATTGATTAGTTGCAGATGATCCAACAGCAGCTAAGCGCAGAGCTCAGGAGTAGAGAGCTCACGACTTATAAATAGAACACGCAGCTGAAGCAACAGAATGTAGCACTCGCCACCACCTATCAGAAAAAGGCAGATGAGTTAAAAACATATCAAGAAAGAGATTAGGAATTCTCTCAAGTCTTACAGAGCATTGCATTGGAGTTTCCCCAATGTAATATTGAGTTTGCCTTGCCTACCCCGCAGAAGCTAAGAAGAGTTGCAGATAGAGCAAAGGATCTAGAGGAAATAGTGGCCAAGATGGACGAAACAATGGCCGAGATGGAGGAAGACCACAAAGCGCAGATTGCTGAGCTTGAGGCTCGACCACTGGGCACCCCCAAGGCAGACAAGGAAGCCAGAGTAGAGGCCTTCCGGCTCACTTCCGCACATATACAATCCCGCATAGACGATGCACTGTCAGTACTAGCCGATGTGACGAGCACATGGTCAGAGTTAGAAGAGCCTCCCGAGAAAGTAGAAATACAACAAAGTATTCATCAGATAGAGAACACCACAGTAGCTATGAAGGAAGAAATAAAGAGCTTAGAAGCTCTTCAGAAGATGAGAAAGACGAAGGAGATGAACCGCTTGCAGCAGGAAGCGCAGCGATTGAGAGCACAGGAGATACACATCAATGACCTAATTTAACCATATCAAGAGCAAAGCACAGAGATATTCGATACAGTCGAGCAGAAAGTTAAGGAGTTCACGGCCACTAGAAATGAGATTGATGTAACAGAAGATTCCAGTAATAGTCAAGCTATGCTTGACTCGGCACAAGAGCGTGTCGCAACGATGGAGAACGAAGTCGCAGGACTTCGGGACAATTTTCAACGAACTTCACAGGAAGACAAGGAGAAGCTACATCAGGAGAAGCCCACTGGTAGTGGCTCAGGGAAGAGCCACAAGTAAGTGTTAGGGGACTGTTGGAGCAGGGTCCCACAGCTACAGAAGAAGATGCCAGTTTAGCGGACAGACAATTTTGGCGAAGAGAAGATAAGATGGAGCTACGACGACGTAGCATTTTTCTAGCTACAACGCAGAGCTGGAAACCGTGACTTTTAGGGTAGATAAGTCAAGGGAGACGACGGTACCTAAGCAGCCGAGAAGAGAAAGCTCACCCACTGTATTGAAGGCAGCGATGGAAGACAGGAGGGCTCAGCTACCCTCATAAAGGGAAAGAAGCAACGAGGTTGAGGTATTGAAGACGAATGACAAAAACATGGGAAGCGGTGCACAGTACCCATGGTCAGCGCTGGGAAGCATGGAAGACTGCAGAGAGCTGTGGTGTGACGGAAAGCGGCTACCCCAAGTACAAATATGCCGACTGTCACTAGTTAGGGTTTTGGGTTACTGTTGGGACAGGCCCACAGTGTTGTAATGGTGAGACCTTCGGGCCGCATATAAAGGGATATATTTTGTATTGTAAAAGGGTTGGTCATTTTGTGGGCTAGACAGTTAGACAATAGTTGGACAATTGTAAAGAAGGCAAGCTTTGGTTCTGTTATTAGCTGTAGTTATCTTACTGTAACCAGTAGCTGGCTCATAGAGCATGCATGTAACGATCCGCAGGGATCAACAGAGAGGGAAGAGTATATTGTAAGAGGTGCAATATAGAGTAGAGAAGAGATCTAAGAGAGAAGGGCTCCAGGCTGTGTGCAGAGTTACCCAAAAAAGATCTCGAACTGCATATGCGGTGCAGCAGGACTGTGTTTACCTTCCCCTGAGCTATAATAGAAACACAGTTCTATGGATGTAACTTCCATCCTGGAGGTGAACCATGTTAAAATCATGTGTTATGTGATTGATTTATGTGTTGTGTTTATTTGTTGCATCTATCAGTTATCACATGGGCCTTGTTTACAGTTTAATGTATGTATGCGTTATTCAGTTTACAGCACTATAGAAGATGAATGCAAGTTGAAGCCCTTAAGTATTTTGTATAAGAGTTTATCTATGTTTCAGCTCTTGGAGTTAAGAGTTGCAGAGTTAAGCAACCTTGTATATTGAGTCCCATAAGTCAAAACGAGTAGCACTGAGTACGCTGAGCCGCGGCGGTAGGATATCACAAGGAGGCGGTATCGCACCAGCAGAGGAGTTGTGGTGTGCTGTGGTTGAGAATCAGCATAGGAAGGAGTTACGCATTGCCCGAGGCGCGGTGATGCGGTAAGGACTAGAGTCGTCGCAAGTAAGAGGAGGTTGTGCTTCACCGAGAGAGAGAGAGATCTCGCAGGCTAGAAGAGCTGCAAGACACCCAGGCTGCCTCAAAACCTGGTCGAAGACACTTGAGTCTTTTGGCCAACCCATTGGAATCAGTTCGGGTGAGACTTCAGGCCGCTCTACGGTCTGTCGCCGAAAGGGCCAGTGAGATAGGGGTGTTGTTGGTTAACTACAGTAAACCCGGGTTTTCCCATGCAAACCAACACTATTGTAATCTCTGATTTATATTAATAGAAATATCTTTTCCTATCCAAGAATGTGTATTTAAATAAGTATTGAACCCATGGATGCTTTTAAATGCTTATATGTTATTGATTGTATATGCTAGAGTAGTTCTAACACAATTATATAGCATGCTTGTCTTGTTTTCTGAATGTTGAGAGAGAAAATTGCTAATACAAGCGAGAGTGGAAAAGCTCAACGGGGATCCACATCAACCATCCCCATACTGGGGATGTTCCTTGTTTTTCTTTGGGGTTTGGGGGCACAATGTGCTTGATATTCTTTACTTGCTCCTTGTTTCTCCTTGTTTCTCTGTTGTATTTTATAGTATGTTCATCCATTGACACTCCCCTTTATTGGTTTGACCCTTGGCATGATTTTTACCATTGTCTTCTCTGTATATGCAGGTTTTTGGACAAAAGTCACATACATAAGTGAATTTTTGGCCAAAACTCGGGTATACATGTAGGTTTTTGGCCAAAATCTATGTATACATGCAATGTTTTGGCCAAAAGTCATGTATATACACAGCTATTCTTTAAACAGTCGCATTTATCCTCCCTTTTGGTGAGTTCGATGTTCTGGGAATTTGTTGGGCGGGTTGTGAGTGTGGTTGGGTCTTGCTTGGGTCTGATGTTGTCTATTGGATGCTTCTTTTGTGACCAGAGATCACTTTTTCATTGATTTTTCTTTGAAAGTAGTTTTTGTCATTTATCCTTTTTGTTTTTCCATTAGTGCATTACTATTTTTTGTTTCGATGTCTTGCAGGGCTTTTGTTTTATACTTGCTGCAGAGACTGAGAGTTTTAGATGACTTTTGTTACATTTTTCATTCTTTTATATTGAAAAATACAAGGTAGTTTCATTTTTTGCATATGGATTTGAGGAGGTACTTGCATTGGATTGCTTGGATGAGAGTTTGATTTAGGATTTCATATAGGAAGGATTGCATTGGCCTTTGGAAAGGAATATATATTTATGCATCTCATGTAGTGTCATACCCTATTTTCCATTTGACAAAGATTGCACTTAGCATTGTTTGTTTTTTTTTGTTGGCAAAGTGGTGGAACCCCCTGACTAGCAGGGTTTCCATTGGCTAAGTAACCACAAACCAGGGGCATATAAGCCGTCAAAATCACCATGGGATTGCACCCGACCTAGACCACACCAACCCTTAACATGGTTGTATTTTTGGTATCCGACGAGATTAGAACCGATGACCTTCCAGCTTAGGGGGCATCTTAACCATACCCCGCCACCAATTGTTCTACATCTTGCGGATCCACTTAGCATTGTTTGTTATGGTGTGCATATTTACTTCATTGCTGAGTCATAACTTCATTAGTTGCATGATCATTTCCCTTTGAGTAATTACAACCAATTAAAATCAATGCATAATAAAATGAATTACACTATTTTATTTTATAGGGAGCATCAACAAGATTAGGTTTTAGAGTCTTGGAATAGTTCATTGTGAGTTAATTCTCCAAGACTACTAAACAACAAAAAGTCATTAGAGGAAATTTGGGGTCTAAAATGGGCCTTATAAGAAAAATTGCCAAAATAATTTT
>LPNX010127021.1:0-22675 GCA_001517045.1 Pseudotsuga menziesii | reverse complement strand
AATATTATTTTATTATTTTAACCATTATTTTATTATTTTAACTATTATTTTATTATTTTCCTTAGGAGGCCCATTTTAGACCCAAAAATTCCTCTAATGAGGTGTCTGTCTAGGTGAGATAGTGAAATCCTTGGTACAATTAGTGTTTCTCAGGATGCTCCTCTTACACGGGAGTTAAGCACGAGGAAATACACACGATTGTGATTGGGATGACCCCTGGTCACTTTTTGTGAGCACCGAAGATATTTCCAGGATTGTATTTGTATCTGGGGGCTCTTTTGAGAATTTTGGGCTTTTCTACACTTCCCATATGGTCGATTCTGCCTACGACTGTCCACCTGAGCATTGGTTATATTGGGGTGACCTTAGTTTCCTTACCTAGGTATCACAGGGGGTACTTGCAAAGGTTATTTTGTAGGTTTCCTAGCCAGGTAGAGGTCGGACATCACAGTTGCTTTATGTGTTGAAGCTAAGGGCCACTATAATTGGTTACATACCTCCACTTGTAGTGTATGGGAGTTTCGTGCCTCTCCTAGGTGAGACATACTTGCTACATTCGGGAGCTCACATATACTCCCCTTGAATTGCTTGTATTTTGGTTGTATATTTTCTTAGGAGTGTGCTCTTTGTGCACTAGTTGGCCTTTGGGATCATGGTTACTTGAGTATATTTATGCTCTCTTGAGTTTGGGTCCTTTTATTTTCATCATGCCTGGTATCCTATATCACCCATCCTTGGTCCTAGTGCGCATTAGAGGAAATTTGGGGTCTAAAATGGGCCTTATAAGAAAACGTGCCAAAATAAGTTTTTGTGAGTTGGAATTCAAGAACCAATAGAATTTCAATAAAATAAGTCAACCATAATGGTTGAATTGGCATATTTGTCATTAAAAAAACTACTTTTTTGTTCCTATTTTCGACATATCTCATTGTGTTTTTACTCAAATTTCGATCGGGGGAGCTCATTGGATGCGGAATCAAATTCCGCATCCAACGAGCTATCCCGATTGAAATTTGAGTAAAAACACAGGGATATATGTCGAAAATACGAACACAAAAAGTAGTTTTTTTCTTTCTTCCTCCAAAATTAATCAATATTATTTGATTATTTTAACTATTATTTTATTATTTTAACTATTATTTTATTATTTTCCTTAGGAGGCCCATTTTAGACCCCAAAATTCCTCTAATGGACCCTGGTGTCAGACTTGGGGTCATCACAGCCCCTTACCCTGCTCATAGATTTGGGAGTGGTCACATTCTGCCCTCTACTCCATTTGTGGAGGATGTTGACTCCCTTCTCTCAGTATTTACACTGGTGGTCACCCTCATGGGGGGTGGTAGTGGATGCATGAATGTTGGGTCTACACCTTACTTTCCTTTTTTATGTCCCATCATTCACCGCGTTGTTTCTTTTGGGTTCAGTTGTCATGATCATTCCTCCCCATATCCTATAGTTTGGATTCTTTATTGACTATTTTGGGTTGTTTTGAACTAATATGGTTGTCATATAGGGTCTATTTTTTGTACACTCTCTCCGAGGTTTCGACCTGTTCGTGCCTATCATAGGTATTATGTCTAAATTGGCATATAGGTTAGGATTTCACATCTGCTTGTATTTTTCATGGCCTTATGACCGTTTCATTTTAACCTTAGGTACAAACCCATTCCATGGTATCACGAAACCTTCATGTTGTTTTTAGAAGTGGTACCATGTGAATGGTAGAGCTTTCCTGTACATGGGTGTCCTAGTTATCTCCCTTTTGCATTTGGTACCCATGCTGTGAGTCCTCTCTTAGGTTCGGGAGTCCCTTTTAGTCCCACCATGTCCTTGAGCAAGAGCTTCATACTCCTCTTGATCTTTTTGCTGGCATTTTCCCCCAGGAGTCCCTTATGTAAAGTTTTAATTGCATATATTTTGTCTTCCCTGACTTTGATTATCAACCATATAGCCCAATCTTGTCTCATGTCTAGCCAAGTAGAGCCATTTTATATATCATTTGTAGCTTGATTCCCCATTTTTACTGGGGCGAGACTTTCCCTCGAGTGTCACTATCCTACACATGTGTCCTTGCATTGAGCACAGGTATATTTCGCTGCTTGGAACTAGTTTGTTTGCCCCTTGACACTTGTCTCTTCCTAGTTTGTAACTATAAATCACTTTTATTCTTTTTCAAGCTTTTCAAAATATTTGAAAAAGTCCAAAAAAAAAATTAAAAAACCAAAAATCCGGACAGAAAAAGATGTTATATTTGGAAGCAGTCAAGTCGTGTCACCTTCAAACAGAGCACTGTATATCATATTCATTGGTTGGGTTAATAGTTTGACTTTAGGAGCTGTACTCATTTCTCTGAGTTTTTCTCCACTGACTGGTTAAGCTTCCAGTCCCTATGGAGCCTCTGTCGATGCCTCCTATGTCGTAGAGATGTCCTAGTTTTGTAAATTAAGTCTATGTTGCCTGCATTTAGTCACCATTTGCCTTTATGCTCTTTTTCGAAGGAAGTTGAAGCCTAATTTGGCCATTCCTCAGTTTTCTTGACTTTGAATGTCGACCATTCCTAGTAATTGTCCTGGTTCGAGCACATTATGAGCGAGTCCTTCCACATTATAAAACTTTGCTAAGTACCTCATGTTGGATGATGAGGGATGCATTAATTCCCTCCTTCCAGCGGGTTTCATCCCATCAACTTCATATCATTTATTCTAGGATAGGAATCTAGAGTCAGTTTTGAGTGCCTTGAGACTTGCAGTCATCAGTGGCAGGTTCTCTCGCCATCGACAGTTTTGGGAATACATCAATGTCCCTTGATTGATGGATCCTTTCAAGTGTTCAACCTCAACACATTTATTCACACTTGTTAGTTTGAACTCTAGTACCTTGATTCCCATTTTCATCATCGGTGGGTGATCTCGCGATTGTTAACGGTATACATCAATGACTGGTAATCAGACGATAGACTACTATGTTCGACATTGACACCTCTATTCACATAGTAGGACGAGTACTTGTAGTGGATTGTGTAGAAGACCTTCTAGGTTAGTGGCATTTCATATATGCTACTTCCTTAATCGTGTCAGTGTTCATGAGATTTCAGCTCTAGTGACTTGATTCTAGTGTATGTCATATATCTTCAGCCATTATGGAGATCTTGATCCATTATATATCTTCATCTTACATGGAGATCATTATCCTTTGTATATCTTCATCATGGAGATTCTGATATATCTATATTGTACATGATGATGACCATACATTTCATATTTTGTATCATGCCTATTCATGGCCATTGTACTCTTATGTATCCGGGGCTACTATATCTACTTGTAGTTATGTGCAGAGTTTGATTATTGTATTATACTGTTGGATGGCTGGTTCTTCCACCTGGTTCCTCATCCCTCCACTTCTAGGATGGACTTATAATGTATTTCGGCCATCGTATCACCCCTCTGACCTCACACATTAGGGGGCATCTGTTACAGCTGATTTTACCACACATGGTGGATCACACCTTTATGGCCTTCCCTATCCCTTTGCAGACTCTTTGGACCCCATGGACCATTTGTGTGCCTTTGATGTTTCTCGTGTATATACGTGGATATGACCCTCAAACCCACATACATTGGGATGTGTGAAAAACGCCAAATAGTTTTGGAGTTTTCCTTAATGTTGATCCGAGTCACTTGTCTCTTGGCCTTCCATATGCCTTGAGATCACTCGGATTTGACCTTCCATTACCCCATTGAAGCACTATGTAAGGAACCCTTTGGATACATTGAAAGGGGAGGAATTGAAGAGCAAAAAAACTATAGCGCATTGTTTCCGGAGCTTATACTTGAGTCTGCATCCCTTTTTCCCTTTGAGCACTTTGTGTTCTTCCCAAGCTTGCCTTTTTCTTGTGAGCTTGCTATCGAGAGATGGAGGATTGAAGTGGTGGAGGCCCAGGTGGAGGACTCGATTTATCCAGTTTGCAGACGTGCCAACAGAGGTTGTCACTATTGTAATCTCTGATTTATATTAATAGAAATATCTTTTCCTATCCAATAATGTGTATTTAAATAAGTATTGAATCCATGGATGCTTTTAAATGCTTATATGTTATTGATTGTATATGCTAGAGTAGGTCTAACACAATTATATAGCATGCTTGTCTTGTTTGCTGAATGTTGAGAGAGAAAATTGCTAATACAAGCGAGAGTGGAAAAGCTCAACGGGGATCTACAACAATGATCCAGAATAAGGTATGTTTTGAGACCCTTTAGTGTTAGATGTTTAGTTTTTCTTGCATATGGGAAAGGATTTATTTATGTGGTTACTCTGTCTGTTGTGGTACCCCAAGCCATAGGAATTTTTCTCTGTAACACTCTTGGTCCTTATACGGGATGAAACCAAGATCTTACAACTCTCCAAAAATTTTAAATTTCAGTGAAAGGGGAAACCCCTGGGGGGATTTGAATGCTCCCGAGGCCACTTTTGAACAGCAGCTTTTTTTTTATTTTTTGTTACACCTGCTGAAAACTAGAAAGCAAGTTAGAATAACATATGCCCAAAATTACTTTAAGAGTACCTTTGGATCAGCCTACCTTAACTCAAAAAAGATTAAGTTAAAATTAGCTAAACAAGTGAAAAAAGGAACCAATGAAAGCAAGATTTCCTTGGGATATTGGATTGTTGTTTGTGCAGCCAATGAAATATGCACTGATTTTTGGATTTAATCTTTTTAAAACATAAAAGGAAATCTAGAGCATGCAGCCTACCGATTTTCTTTAACTTGCCATGCAAAACGGACGATTTCCTTATGCTATATCTAGAATGCTTAATGATGCTCTTCAGAATTGAGATCTAGACTATGAGCTTTGAAATAATAGATCTATGTAAATTTTACTTTGATATAACAGATCCAAATGATAACAAAGCTTTCGAACATAGTAACTAGGTAAGAAAATTGATTTTTTAAAGAAAAGAGAAGAAGAGGAGAGAAGGTCGGCTCGTTGCTTGAATGGAACAAGCTGAAAGGAGGCCCTTTTGTGGAGTGCTAAGGGACATAGTCTTGAGATTATTGGATAAGGAATGGAATCAATATTGATCCACACCTTCGTCCAATTGGGAACCTGCAACTAGATAACACAAGCCTGCACAACACCTTGTGAGATCTAGATATAGATGTATAAAGCAACAAAAATGAAAGATCATGCAAAAAATGATCTTATTTAAGCATATAACTGAAATTCTTGAGAATACATAATATGGATAAATAAGAGCAAGTAATCTAACTTGCCTAGTTTACACCTTTACTTGATTCAACCGAATCCTTGAAGCCAGAAAACAAAAGAAACACATAAATTGGAAAGAAATTGCAGTTACCACATTAGCAGCATGACGCTGGGAATCCACACAAACACATGCACTACATAGTTTAGCCTCCAAATATTCTTTATTCACAATAAAAATATAGCAGTATTACAATGGCAACAACTCCTCAATCCAACTCTAACTAGCTTGGAAGAGGTAACCTGAGCTTTATTTATACAAAAAAAAGAAGATCCATCCCGAGGGGTGGCAAATCCCAAGGAGACATACCACTGCAGCTGAAGGAGAGTCAATCAATGCTGATCTGAAACTGAACTGAGACTACTTGTCAATCAGGGGGCTAATTGAGCTGACACATCAACCCACAGACTGACACATCAATCCACAGAGCTTCCAGGAGATCCCACACATGTGGAGGAGAGAGAGAGAGAGAGAGGGTGCAATTCCCCATAAAGGATGCTGAAGATCAACTCTAGATCTGTCCAGATCACCTCCTTCAGTCAAGGATTTGTCAGATCCACTCAATCTGGTTCATATCTGACTGATTTCAATCAAATCGGCTGAGAATCCATTGATCTAGGATTTTGGATTGGCTCCATTATTCATCAATTTATTAATTAAAATAATTAATAATTGATTTTTTGGGGTTTTCTGACCTAAGTGATGAAAAATCACTCAAAACCTGAAAAAAGTGGGTCCATGGGTTTACATGGTGCTCTGAGCTTGAAAATGAGCACCTACATGACTGAAACTGATTATTTGACCCACTTTTATTACAAAACCAATTTTTCCAATTAAACTATTAAACTATTAAAAAATAGCCTAAGTTTTGGAAAAAATAAATTTTAATAAAAAACACTGAAAAAAATTTTAAAAAAAAATGAAAACCCTAGGGGGACTTAAGCATGTTCATATGACTCAACCATGATGCCTAGCATGTTTATACATTGACACATAGACTCTAATAACCTCAATAGGGCTAAATGCCAAGCCAACCACCCCAACTTTGGAGGTATGGAGTGAAAAACTAAGAAATTATCAGTCGTTTATTCAACAACCAATAATAACAAGGGAAAAAACACCCTGGGCTGATCAGATTGAAAAATAAAGTCTAAGAGACTGAGTCTTTTACAGACACTATCATTCTAGAACATTTATTACAATTCCCCCCATGGGGTATGAACATGTGATATAGTACAACAATCACTTCCCAGAAGCAATTCTAAAGGTCTTATGAAGTCTGAACAAGTTATGCTTGTCCGGTTCACCAGGCTCACTTGATAAAAAACCACTAAGTACAACGTAGGTGGTAACAGGCTAGAGTACTTATGTCAACACATACGTAAAACACCTTTTGGTCTATTTTCATAGAGGATTCTTATGGCTCGATTGACCATACCCAGTCGACGTCGAGCTTATTGCTACGATAACAGGCCTTCCAAAGGAAGTAGATGACCTCGCACCATAATTGGCCCACAAAAACACCAACAAGATGAAGTAGAAGCATAAGCTTCAACGCGTAGATAGGGGCTTCCTGATTGGCCCCATTGAAGACACTAGTGTAAGGTTCATTGCACGGCTCCTCTCTTGTAAGCTACTGCATAAAATGAGGCCCACTCAGTGCACTGCTAGAACAATCGAGCTCGCAAAGTTGTGTGCACCAGACAGGATTTTCAATTGGTCGTGGTTCTCATTAAATGAGCTGATATATGACTCCACACAGGCCCAGGAAGATCCCAACTACAAGTTTCATTACTCCTGGCTGCTCATCGTGCTGTCCTTCACCCTGTGGACCAACCCACCAGACTATATTCCGGTAGATGTCACATTGCCTTGCCATGGCACGAAGTACCAAAATTTGTGGGAAAACAAGAAGGATAAGAAATGATAGAAGGATAACAACATCGAGTTCTTTTTGCACTCAGAGGTGTTGCGTGCTGTTATCCACCAATCTCACCAAATCTAGGCTGTGACAGTGCACAGGTATCACTAGTAGAAAATGAGAAATTAATGACTAAAAAAATGACTAAAATCAGGCTATAAACGACTATTTTTGAGTCAGTGACTAATAGTAGTTAATTTCCACTATCTTATAGCTAGTCGTATTTCACTAGTCATTAATAGCTTGACTTAGTAGTCATTGATTTAGTCATTGATAGACAATGATTTAGTCATTGATAGTCAATGATTTTGTCATTGACTTAGTCATTGTTTTAGTCATTGATAGTTAATTATTTAGTCATTGATTTAGTCACAGTTTTAGTCATTGATTTAGTCACTGAGTGAGTCATTGATTTAGTCGTTGATTTAGTCACTGATTGCAACCATTAATGACCAAATATATGGCTAAATAAACTACTAGATGTTAACGTATTAATGACTAAGCTAAATATGACTAAGATACGGGAAATTAGCTACTAATAGCTGTATATATGCGAATTTAGTAATTTTTGTAATCACAAATTTATGATAGGGCACAGAGGAATTGAACCACTAACCTCCTGCCTATAATTAGCCAGGAACTCTACCATTGAGCTAGCACCCTTTAAGAAGTTGTTATTGCTTGAAAATGATGATATTCAAACAAATTTATGATAGATATCAATCTACAAACTACATAATTATTACTATTACAACTTACCAGTAACTAGTATTTATGATAAACTAATTCCTGAGAGCTATATACAATTTTCCCTGTAACTAAAGATAATAAAAATACTACAAATACTCTTACCAAAGAGATTTAGTGATGAATACCTCTTCCCATTCTTCATCACTATCATTCTCATAGTCTAAAGAAGAGTCCTTTCTGAACGGATTTCGAAGCCCAATGCCATCACTGCATCAAAAACAAAGAGTCAGAAACAAAACTTTCCCTCTTGTCTACTGCAATATTAAGAATCGATGAGCTTCAAGGTGTTTCAGATGTTCCTCATCATGGGCTATCAAAATTAAAACAAAACCTATTGCTTTGATAATTAATAAACTTAAAATTATGCAAAGTATATTCACCTTTTCTTTGAGAAGGTTCCATAATAAGCAGATCTATGGTTGTGATCAAACTGCAAAAGGTTTCTTCTCTTATTGTGAAGCCTATTTTAATGTGAAGCCTATTTTAGCTTTAAATCAAGTGATAAACATTCTAAGAGCTAGGAAGATTCAGAAACTTATTGCTAATGGAGACTCGACTATTATCATTTACAAAATTAGAAACTTGACTCCCTATGCACTGTAATGTCTTGCAAAAATGATCTCTAGACCTAGAATTCAAAGAATTGCAAGTATTTTGACTTGGGGAATTGCAAGTATTGCAAGTATTTAGCATTGAATCATTTAATGTTCCAAAGGTACCATTTTGTATGGAGGAGTTATGCTTTGTGAATCATTATTCCTTGGCTATAAGGGCACCTAATAGTGGATTCAATAATTAAAGAGTCATGTTGCAAATATAAAGAGAACTACCCTGCTCCTACAACATTGCGTCATTAGAGAAACCTTTAAAGGGTTGTATATTTGGCTTCTAGGTGATGATACTAGTTATTTGAAAGGCAGTACAACTGGTTAAGCATGAATTAAACTTGAAAAACTTGCAAACTATTAGGTATAAAAAAATATATATCAGCCCTATGTTGAGATGTATAGGATCTGAAACAACTTCCATGGTGATTGGACAACAGTTCACAGAGAGAAATAACCATTGATAAGAACTGAACTTTCCTTAGAATGTATGGTCACCTAAAATAAGACTACACTAAAATTTAGATTCTAGTAAGCTTTTGAGATTGACCAAACCTATCGAAAATGTTGGAGAGATTGGTATTCTACAATGTTCTTATAATGCACAGTTGCATAAAGGCATATTCTTATCAAGATTTATGACTTTCAAAATGAAGGAATTTACTTGACCATGAAATGCACATTTATGATGAAGCAAAGGATAGAGAAAATCATGATGAGGTTCATATTCCCCATTTGAACTGCGTACAAGAAACTATTTCTTCGTAAGGGTAATAAAGCATGTCTCCATCCTGCTTGAGTGGAATGTGAAAGTGCCCTGCCCTGATTATATGATTATGAATTAGTTTTAAGTTCCAATTCCCTTCAGGCCCTATGGCATGCTTATTCCTTCCACTCTGACTCCCCACGTGGGATACGTTGCTTCTTCAATGGAATATAAGAGCCTCACTAAGACCTGGGTATCGTATTTTGGTGTGGAGTTATATTTACAAGTACAAAGTTCAAGGTTCATGAAGAATTTTTCAAAACCTACCATTAGTACAGCATTATAACATAGGGTATGTTTCTGCGGGAGGATAGAGGTAGGGCAGAGTAGCCGGTAAGAGTAAGAGAGGGCTTGACCTCCCCAATTACATTTTTTACTTGCCAAGTCGAAGAAGTTCAGTGCAGAAGTCAACTTCGGCACTATGGACATTGAAGAAATCAGAGCAAGGGATATGGCTTCCATGCCCAATAAGAAGAGGAAGAGAAAGCAGTCGCCGCTGCACCCACTCTCATCTGGGAAATTTATTTCCACAAATAATTTGTTCAACAAAAATGGGACAGAACTACAAGTTTCTAGTGCACTATCAGTTCCATTATGTGGCCGTAAGGAAAATGATGTATTCTTATCTAGTTTACAAGATCTACATCCTTCTATTAGATCGCCTGCAATAGAAGAGAAATATGATAACCTTGTGATTAGATTCTCTCATGGAGATAGTGACAGTGAGGGTGAAGAACAGAGCTGGAGAGTGGATCAAAGTGATAAATATGGATCATCAAGGGAAAATACAAGTGTGACTTCTACAAGCCAATCACTTACAGCTTCTTCACAGATGGCTACAACAACATCGCAACAAACCCCAGGGATGCAGAATCAAATGGCTATGGTGCAGAAGTAGTTAGCTGCATTTCGTACAACCATGTCAAGTGTAGTGCAAGTCCACGGGGTGACTTCTATGGGGTATGGAGAGGGTCCATCTCGGCAGTCATCCTGTAATAAAAAGCCTATTGTTGGCGAGAATAGTTCAATTAGCCAGAAACATGCTTTCAAGCCTGGCTCATCTATAACTAAACCCAATGGCACTGACTTGGAGAACTTGAGAAAGCAAATTGAAACAAAAGAGAATGAATTGAAGCTCCAAAGGCATATTCGATCAAGAAAGAGACAGGATATAAGATCAATTCCAAGTGGAACATTCCATACAACTGGTATTCAAGATTCAACAACTATGAGTAGCAGGGGGGGAAATTCTGCCAATCCAACATTTTCTAAGTTAACAGAAGGTGCACCTATTAAAGAAATTAATGAAGAAAAACAAAAAATCCCAACAGTTATATTGCAAGAACTTGAACCCAGTTTAAGGTTAGTACTAGTAGTCTTCAACAACAAAAGTGGTAGATTCCAAATGTTGATATTGATCATAGTTGTACAAAGGATGGTTCCATAAATGGGGTTTTTACAAGGGAATCACGTGCTGCATGTTCCAAAAGATCAGTTGCAAAAGTTAACCCTTTAGGGAAAAAACATCTAAAATCTACTATGAGTATCAATGAAGAACACATAAGAGCTACTCTTGCACTTCCTAATTCGATTCAGGAACATTGTACAAGGGTGGAAAATAATAGGATCACTGCTGAATTCAGCATGAGTATGCCTGCAGAAATATTACTACCATACAACCCTTAAAAGCATGTAATTTCTAGGATTTTGATCATACAATTAACTATAATTCCTTAAAAGGGGAAGGAAGTAAGAAACGTAAGTTGGAGGATGTTAGTCCAGCAGGGGGTCGGTCTTTTTTGGGAGATGCATCTTAGGTGCATAAAAAACGTAGTTCAATTGAAGGTTTTGAACAAAAGGTTGATATTAGAAATTTGCAGGCCATGTCAGTAGAAAGTGAAGATTTTTTCTTGGGGAAAGCACGCATGCAATTTCAAGATATTGGGAAACAGGATTTGAATAAAATAGTTAAGGTTGCACATATTGAAGATGGTCTTCACAATTCTAAGTTAGATGTTGAGTGAACAGTTGGGAGTGACTTGATGGATGCTAAAGAATGCATGGACGGAACTGGTGATCATCCATTCACTCAAGAGGTTAGCTTCAATATCTCTCATAGCATGCAGTTAACTCCCACAGAACCTGTTTGTCAAAATAAAAATGTTGTGGAAACCTCTGCTAATGTTCCTAGTCAAATGGTATCTTAGCTAGGGATCTTGTGTTGATGTAAGCAAGGAATTAGGGTTGGGGTTTTCCCTAAGAAAACAATGGAAGCTAGGATTTCAGAGAAACCATAGAGGAGCAAAGAGAGCAATTGTTCCAATCCTATTTTTATCAAATTATAAACATTTTTATTATCTTATTTGTTTTTTATTGATTCGTGGGGAGTTACCCAATAAAACACCAAACCCACGGTCACTTTAAGATGAGGAAAGAAAACCCAGCACAACTATTTCTATTATGATCAAGTATTAGGAATGCCTTTATTGGAATAATCCCCACCACAATTGTTTTCTAGTAAGATTGATCAAAATTAACATTTGTTGAAGCTTTCTTGAAGTTCCTATCCTAATTTTGATCATGTTTTCGCCATTTAATATGAATATCAGGAATGCAGCCATTCATCTAGATATTTGGCTACTGCAACAATATAGAAAAGACGGGAACACTAGGATCGATGTAGTTTGGGAAAATATTAAGGAAAATGAGGAAATTAAACATAGAATTTGACAGATTTTAAACCAAACCATCAGTTACCTCTACATGCTGATGTCCTCTATTTTAATTTTCCATTATTTACTCTTCTAAACTGCTCTTTGGGGTGGGGGGACATTAAATATTTAACCTAACTTAGATACAAATACTGCTACACATAGTGTTGGAACTTAAATACAAATATTGATACACATACTGCTGGAACTTAAATACAAATAATGCTACTACACATACTGCTGGAAATCACTACAGCAACATACAGTAAACACAATTAAATTTCTCGCAGCACAACATTCTAGAATAATACTGCAATTTCTAACACTCCCATCTATTAGGTCCAGTAAAAAAAATAGTTTAAAACACAGCTAAAACACAGCTAGGAAGTTTTGAAAGAAGGATAAACATGGACAGGTTCAAAATTAAACCAGTCCAACAATGTTATGGAAAATTAAGAAACAACTCCAGTGATTTAAGAATTAAGCATAATGATTTATGCTCTTGATGGAAATGTAGGACACATAAAAGAACAAAAGTTTGAATGAAAATATAACAAGTGCAGCATATTATAGACAAACAGAAAATCAAAAGGATTTGCAGAGGCATACCTTTATCAGAAGTATTCATTTTTGGCTTCCATTTTTCTTGCTGTTTGGACTTGTGTATTCCCGCTACAACATCATTCCCCTCCATTGCTTGATGAAATATGCTTGTGCCTACTTGAATTTTTTCTAGAGAATGTTGAACTACATCATTGAAACTCTTGCTCTTGACAGAGCTTTGTTTACTCGTTTTTGCATGATTCCTCAATGTCAAAACTAAATATCCATTTAGTTGATGCTATGACCCATTTTGCTCCAAACCAAGCCAGGATTACTACATATCAGCATTATGTACATCCATCAATTACAGTTACCTAGGATATGTATGAACAGAATTAGTCAAGCACATGCAAAAATATTATAGATGGACAAATAGAAGAAAAAATGTGGTTTAGACCTTCCTTAATTTCTATACTCATATTTACAATACGATCACACTTTGTCTCTTAGGAGACAAGTCACTAATGAAACAATGCACATTCCAGAGAGAGAGATAGATAGGTAGTTGTAGGGCAGAGTGAGACAAATACAGACCACAAGGTCACGGATCAATACTGTCAACCTCAAAACATATATAAAAAACAAAAAATTCTATTTGCATTTGCAGCAGCTGTCGACCCAATAGCTCTCCACCCACAAAACTCAAAATCCCTAATTGAGGTTCTATACCCAGCTTGATGAGATTCAAACTAGATTAAGTTAATTTTTTTAGGCCTTTCTGGCCACAAACAACTGCACCTAAAAGAGTAGGAAAACATATGAATATGTGTTTTTTATAACTTTATACCCTTTGAACCTAGGAAAGTGAATCAAATAGAAAGACAATATACTTGGTTACTTCAAAATATTTAGAACACATGAATCACTCATCTATGTGGGGACAATTTATAAATTAGAAGGTATCCATACCTTGTATTGGACAAGGACATCATTATATTTCATAGTCTATCTAACAATATTGTCATTCTCATCTTCTACAATCAAAACCTCTTCTGTCTTATCCATACGACAAATCATCAGCAATGTTTTCATACAATTTAAGATTATATAATTAGATAATCATTAGTGAAGTACTTAACCATTAGAAACTAGAAATTAGTGAAGTACTTCCCTCGTAGCAATGAAATGTTTTTCCCAGGTGCTTACAATATGACAAACATTAGCAACAATTTGGACTTTTAACTTTCTTGCAATCGTGGTAGAGTGTAATCCTCTAGAGAAGTAGAACCACTGGATGTTTAATTGTATAATCATTCATATAAACTCATTTGGAACTCTCTTTTTCTTTCCCATTTTTCATCATCCAAGTTGATTTGTTAGTTACATGTTCATCAAGAAAATAAATATAGTAGTTCAATCATCTTAAACCACTATTTGAAGCATATATATATTTGAAGGAAAACAACCCAATGGACTGAAATCCCTCAAAATTGTGGCCCCGCCCACTAGAATGTTTTATTAGTGAATATTAGGTCGTGGGTATTAAGCCAGCACAAATTACAAATTAACTGCCCACATCCTACATCAATGATCTAACACAAAGCCCAACAAGGCACGTATTCTGGTGACATCTTATAAGGAATGTGCCCAAAAAGAGATGGCCCAGCTGCAAGCCACAACCACAGATCCCATGCAAGGGAGGAGCAAGCCTGCCATGATTTGAACCTGGGTCTTCTTCACAACAACCACACCAAGTAGCCACCAGAAAACAGCTTGATGGACATGTATATGTGTGCTTGTGTGTGTGTGTGATGCAAGGGAGGACTCCACACTATGTAGCTAGAGAACACATGTGTCCTCAAAATTTGAGGACACCCAATGTGCATTGAGGACTGGGACTAACTCATGTCATTGATGCAAAAGGGAATATAACCTTCAACAGTCATATTACTTATCACTTAGGAATTAGAATCTTACTGTACCTCAGAGCAAATAGGTCAACAAAACAATGGAGATCAACTTGTAGTCCAGGATTCAACCCAAAGAGGATAGTTCACTTGAAATCTGTCAATGGGGATGTGAAGTGTAGCCCTGAGGGCTAAAACATGTGCTACCTACAATATTCCAAGTGACATATTGAAGCACATGTCGAACAATAGAGTCACAGTTAAACAGAGGGCACACGTATATAGATCTGAGATCCTGATATGAATTCAATGAGATCCCTTAGCTTCCTGGTTCAAAGTACACAATTTATTGAATGGTTCCTCATCAGGAAGTTTGCACAAAAAGTAAAATATAATTCCTCTAAGCCCAAGAGTCTTCCTTTTTTGTCCATATTCCTTATTGTTGTTCATGAAAAAAAATTAAAGTCTCTTTGGGGTTCAGGCTAAGTTTTACAATTTTATGTCCCTGATTTAGCAGGGGATCTGCATGGGGTATTACAGGGCGACATAGCCATGTTTGAAGACAATGCTTCAGTCCCAAGTCCAGGATCAGGTTACTAACTTACTACATAAGGCTTTCATCACATGCATGCATAGGATAGTGAGTCTTGGGTTGAACCCCACTGAACACAGTTGAAATACCATCTTCCATTGGATTCAGTTGAGACACACCCCTTGAAGGAAGCAGATCAACAATCTGAATAGAAAGGACATGTTTTATCCTTGAGGGCTAAAACATGTGCTACCTACAATATTCCAAGTGACATATTGAAGCACATGTCAAACAATAGAGTCACAATTAAATAGAGGGCATAGGTATTTAGATCTGAGATCCTGATATGAATTCAATGAGATCCCCTTAGCTTCCTAGTTCAAAATACACAATTTATTGAATGTGTCCTCATTAGGCAGTTTGCACAAAAAGTAAAATATAATTCACCAAAGCCTAAGAATATTCCTTTTTTTTTCCATATTCCTTATTGTTGTTCATGAAAAAAATCAAAGTATCTCTGGGGTTCAGGCTGAGTTTTACAATTTTCTATTGTTGATTTAGCAGGGGATCTACATGGGGTATTAGAAGGTGACATAGCCATGTTTGAAGACAATGCTCGAGTCCCAAGTCTAGGATCAGGTTACTAAATTACTACATAAGGTTCTTCTAAGACTGTCCCCTAATGCTATGCTATTCTTGGTATCATGAGGTTGGAAAGTAACTAAATGTGGGGTTCTGGGCAGCAGTAATATCAGGGTAAGGGTCTAATAGTTGTACCTCCAATTTATATAGGAAAGTGTGATAAAGCATATCTTTGCTGGCTCTATCTGGGCATCCATCCATATTCCTCACAGCAGTATGAAGCCTGTTAAATCCCATCATCCCATCATCCCATATCCCACAAGCATCCACCTAGCATGGATTCTAAGGTAAGTTATACCTACACGGGTGACTCGCTACTCACTACATGCATTTCATGTCTAAGGCTAAAGATCTAGTTCTAGGAGGTGGCTAGTGTCCATCCAATGTAAGTGATTCTCATACTGTCCCCTACTGATTATATGATCTTCCTGGTTTAAAGAAAGGGGTGTAAAGCCTTACCAAATGGTCAAAGGAGACTGGCCTTAGAAAATATCTATCGAAGGTAAACCAGGGAATGAAGCAGTTCAATCTCTAGTAAAGTAAATAAAGGTGTGTTAGCTCTTTTCTTTATAACAGCCCTGAGCATAGCGATTTAGGGGAACAATATAGAAGGGCTTGGTGAGGAAGGGCCTTCATGCTCTCCGAGGGACTTAAGAGGAGCTTATGTAAGGTAACCACCAACATATTTTATCTCTCTACGGAAATGCAAGTGATCATCGTAAATGGATCGCTAAGCCAAGGGAGAAATAACTGGGGGAGCACTAACTGGATCAATAAAGGATAAACCAATCACATGTTAAATGATGTGCCATATCATCTCCAAATGTATAAAGTAATGACTAGTCATTACCATCATGCCCTCCAAAGAAAGGGTTCAAATCCAAATGTATAAAGTAATTCCTAGTCATTACCATTATGCCCTCCAAAGAAAGGGTTCAAATCCCCTTAATGTGTGGGTGTTGGGGTACAAAACTTCATTAAAAGGTAACCAAGGTGACTTAGGGATAACCCCTCCAAGTATCATATCAAAAGTTAACCATCAAGAGTAAGCTTCTTCCAAATAGGCACATGACTACTAAAGTCGCCCTTCACAAATGCTCTATTGTTATTAGGATGGTCTGAGGCAAATGTCACTGCTTCCATACCTCTAGGGTTACCTCAGCTCACTGCCACAGGTCATGACTGCTGCCATAAAGTATGCCAACCTTCTGAGAGAATAAGCTCTCTCACAAAGTTTCCCTAGTGTCGGTTTGCCACACAATCTCTATGAAACTTAGTCCTTTATTAGATATACTACCAAAGAAAAATGAAATGACTAACTCATTGCAAAGTGATGCCCTAGACGTAGAATTGCCACACTAAGGTAACCCTAATACAGTGCTGAGGCTTCATAAATATGAAGTAATTTAAGTCATAATGATAAGGATAATCTTGCCATAGGATTAAGTAATGCTGTAACATTTGTTCCTCAGGATTCCATTTATTTATACAGTTCTTCCAGGAACAAAGAATGGTGACATATATAGTTGTGAATCACTTCATATTGGCCTTTTGAAAAAGCTGTAATATAGCAAAGTCTACTATGGAGACTAGGGTTTCAAATCTGCTGGTGATTTAGGTGCATGATGCTAATCACAACCACTAGAAATGTAATCCACCACAGTCAAAAAAATATGTCCATACAATCTTTGTTACTGGGGTACAATAAGTACGGAAGAGCAAGGCTTCCATAGAATGTTTCTATGTTCACTCCCAGGGATGCCATAAATTGTTGCTGATTAAAATTGCTACCAATAATCCACATTTTGCTGGTGTGATTATCCAAGGAATGTCTTCAAACTACTGTCCAACTAATAGGCGTACTGCTGGTTTTAATTTGTTTAGGAATTGAACCTTTAGGACAACCTCAAGAAACCCTAAAATGCACTTTATCTGTCTGAGTTTTAATGTCTTAGAGATCTTCAAAATGCTGGTACAATGTCATGCTATAGGACTGCCATGTCTACTACCTATTTCAAGTCTTTCAAATGCACTTAGAAGACTAAAAAAATGAGAAATTAGTCTTTCAAATGCACTTAGAAGACTAAAAAAATGACATATTAGTCTTTCAAATCCATTTAGTAATTAATTTCTCATTTTTTTAGTTCTGCCTATTTACAGACATCGCACCTGACATACCTCATAAATGCCTTAATGAGGATTTTTTTACTTCCAAGTATAGAGTTCTCTCACCAGAGGATAAAATAAGTTTCCTTTGGACCTTTCTACCACTTAAAGAAGAATTACTAGAAAGAAACCCTCCTTAATGATCAAAGAATTTTTCTAAGATCTCTCAAATTTCTATGGCACTAATTTGTCATCTTCTGACTTTCACTAGTGACAAATTTGCTAATGAAGTTGTATTTGTCATATTTTTAGAGATGAGTCCTACCTTAGTCGAGCCTTATATATAGCCATAATTTTCCCAGTTTCTAGTCGATGTGATGAATGAACAATGAACATATATACACCTTCTCCTCTTTTAGATACTTCATATACCAATCCTACTTGTTCTACATGATTTTCTACAAGTTCCCACGTTGTTTCCAAAACTTCATTTGGTCTTGTATCACCCTACAAATGATAGGTACAACGAATTTTCCAATAAATCCATGGCTGAAATTTACACTGTCAAATATGGTACTCCTCTTCCTAGGATGTTTCCAGAATACAAAAGACTATTTCAATTCATTCCAGACTCATCCTATGGTGATTGGTTATTGTTTGAAGATCATACAGAGATAAGAATTTATGGATGTGAACTCCCTCCTAACCAGCTCCCTGCTTTATTAACTACAAGGTTTTTTATTTTGATTATATTTGCCACAGATTTAATTATGTTAGAGGTTTATTTTAGGAAAAACAAAAGTATTATAAATTTTAGAATTCCTCAGTAGATTGGCCCCTTTATAGTCAATTCCCATACAAAATCGGTGTTGGTAAAGGAAATGCTAAAGGACCTAAGTTTACCTCTAGGTTTTAGATGGAAATATGATCCTAAAGGGATTATTTCATAAAAGAGGAAGAATATAAAACTAGCAGAATATTTTCATCAACCTCTTGAGTATCTTGACCAAATAGAAAACTTAGAAATTTGGGAAGAGGTTCAAAACACTCTTTTGCCAGGTCAACAGAACAAATATCAATTTATACCAAATATGATCAAGATAGATGCAAGGGTGAAGAGAACACATATAGAAAGTACCTCTGATACAAAGATGATGTTAGCTAAGAAATGATCACCTGATATTAAGAAACTAAGGATTGAACATTAATAAGCCATAGAAGTTTATCATCATGGAGGAACAACCTCATATTCTTCTAAGTCATCAATTATATTGTCAAAAAATACCTAACATCTACTGGGACACAAAGACCAAAGGAATCTTCTCAATCTCTCTCATACACATATAGATTGGCAGGACTGTTCTCATCTATCAAATATGAGAATGCACAGTGAAAAATGTATATGCTCCCCAGGGAAGAATTCAGTACAAAAGGATAGTCTAGGTTTATGTCTATATATAACCTCAAGCATGGTACTTTTAAAATGGAAATATTGGATCCTATTGTCTCTGGGAAAAGGATAAATCTGACCAATACAAAGACACTCAAGTGACATTCAAATTGGATGATTTCATCCCACTGGACAAACTATAGTTGCATAGACAAATGGGATATGTTTTTTCCATATATGTTTTAAAATATTCCATGACTTTGAATAAGCTACAGAATATAGTCAGGATATTGGAAAAGCAATTGAAGGATGAAAAGGTGGAAAATAAATCCAAACTCTTGAAAATTACATAATTGGGAAATAAAGTGATTAAGAGAGTGTTGGATCCTCTTAACCCTACTCCTACATATGGACTCTTGAAATAAAATGATAAAGAAATTCAGGAATTAAGACAAAAGCTAAATATTCCTGGTATAGGACATGTACAAATGCTAGAACTAGTGGCAGCACAGGAGGAAATGAAACAAATTGCTAAATTGGCTCAAGATTACAAAACTAAAATAGACAGCTTGGAAAAGGAAATAAGCACCCTAAAATATTGGCAGGACTGTTCTCATCTATCAAATATGAGAATACACAGTGAAAAATGTATATGTTCCCCAGGGAAGAATTTAGTACAAAAGGATAGTCTAGGTTGATGTCTATATATAACCTCAAGCAGGGTACTTTTAAAAGGGAAATATTGGATCATATTGTCTCTGGGAAAAGGATAAATCTCTCTCATACACATATAGATTGGCAGGAATGTTCTCATCTATCAAATATGAGAATGCACAGTGAAAAATGTATATGTTCCCCAGGGAAGAATTCAGTACAAAAGGATAGTCTAGGTTGATGTCTATATATAACCTCAAGCAGGGTACTTTTAAAATGGAAATATTGGATCCTATTGTCTCTGGGAAAAGGATAAATCTAACCAATACAAAGACACTCAAGTGACATTTAAATTGGATGATTTCATCCCACTGGACAAACTATAGTTGCATAGACAAATGGGATATGTTTTGTCCATATATGTTTTAAAATATTCCATGACTTTGAATAAGCTCTAGAATATAGTCAGGATATTTGAAAAGCAATTGAAGGATGAAAAGGTGGAAAATAAATCCAAACTCTTGAAAATTACATAATTGGGAAATAAAGTGATTGAGAGAGTGTTGGATCCTCTTAACCCTACTCCTGCACATGGATTCTTGAAATAAAATGATAAAGAAATTCAGGAATTAAGACAGAACCTAAATATTCCTGATATAGGACATGTACAAATGCTATAACTAGTGGCAGCACAGGAGGAAATGAAACAAATTGCTAAATTGGCTGAAGATTACAGGACTAAAATAGACAGCTTGGAAAAGGTAATAAGCACCCTAAAAGAAGAAAATTATAAATTGTTAACCTCCAAAGGGAATTCTCTATTGGCATTTGCTTTAGTAGGCTGAAATGATTAGATCACCATAGTAATGATTGATATTCCATTTAAGGATGGATAGCTCAATCAAGTTAAAGAAGAGTTCAAGAAGCATAAGGAAGGAGTTGAAGCTTTTAAGCAGGTAGGATATAAGTGATATGTAATTGTATTGTATTTGCGGAGTACCATATATAAGCTATAGAAGGAAGTTGATCAATTTGTCGAGAACCATTCATGGAATTCCCGTCTAGTAGGAGCAAATAATTTATCATGGGATCAAATATCAACAATCATGGAAAAATCAATTTATAGTTTCCTAATAAGAATGGGATATGGATGACAAAACACTCCTTGAATCAAAAGATACCCTCTCTGATTTTGAAGATAATCCTGTGATATCTATGATGGCGAAAAAATTTTTGAACTCCATAAATTGTCCAAAATTGGAAACCTTTTCCATCCATGATAGAACTAGCATCATCATGGAGGAGTCTAAATAGATTTAAAAGAAGAAGTGTTCACAAATGGTTCATGAGAAAGCTCTTCAGTTCGAAAAACATGTCAAATCATTCAAAACTATTTTTAGGGATTGTATAGCCTAAGGAATCCCATCCCCATTGTATGGAAATGGATACTTAAACCCTGGAAAAAATCATGATGTATTAACAGTTAATTGAAGGAACGATGACCACATGTTTGATGAATTGCACAAAACATCCAAGGATAGATTATATTTGATAAATTATTGAATGACTTTTGTATATTGTCTAATATTCATTTAATATTTAGAATCTTGCCATGACCTTCACACTCATGTTACACTCATATTGACATGTGTGTGAGGGAGATGAGGACACTATAGTATCCAATGGGGAAGGATTGTAAAAAAAATCCCAAATATGCAAGCTTGCTTCTACTCAAAAGTCCCCATTGACTATACCTCAAGGAACGCCCGGTTCATCATCTTCATAGCCTCCTCAACAAATGTATCAAGTGCCATTTCAATATCCTTTTGAAGTTCCAATTTAATATCCTTTTGGAGTTCCACCTCCATATCACATGCAATGATCACCTTAGCCTCAGGGTCAATATCACATGCAGTGGCCATCTCAACAATCAAGGAAAAGGACCAGTGGACATGAAAGTTTCCATTGGCGTTAGAATGAGCATTCAATTGAGAAATTTTGAAATGGAAAAGCATAATCTTTTGTAACAAGAAAATTCAATCATCAACTATAAAAGGAGAAAATATGCATTAATTCAAGATCGGAATTTTGTTTGGGCTAAGTGTAACTTCTCAAATACGTTGTTAGATCAAGTTTAAGATAAAGTGATATCTGTAATTTTGCATTTGAGGCCTTGTGTATTCAGATATTTTTATCATTCCAAGGATTTCTCCTTCTTTCTTCCATGTTTACAAATCTTCCATGTCCATGTAATTGCTCCACTGAGATATTAATGAAAGACCATGATGCAACCTTTGCCCCACATTTGGATCAAATGTTGTGATGGATTTTTTCTTTTCCTGTTAATATGTTGTGAAGTGTTCATGATATGTTATTTGAAATCAAATATGTTGTCGCTATGCAAATATTAAATCTTTGATATCTCTGCCATTATATTTTTTGTTAAACTACTGAATTATGTTGCTCAATATATTTTCTTTATGGTGGAATAATATTTACTTCCAAAAGTACCTTATTTCTATTTCACTCATTCAGTAATTTCATAAATTGTTGTCCATAATGTCAAAAACTATGCCCATAAAGGTTCATCCTCTTACATGCATCATGTCATATTAATTAGTAATTCAAGTAAGTTCTAAAGATACAGAAATACAATATATTTTCTCTGTCAGACTCGGCTCAAACTCATCAGCCTTGCTAAAACCCAGGAAGAAAACATGAACCCCACATGGAAATGACTTAGTGAAAATATTTGGATGCGGATATTTGAGCATATCAGAATCAGTTTTTCATAAAATTGAAATGCAATAGAAGGATAACTTTATGGCATATGCAACTCCATCAAAGACTTGCAACTTTAGAAAAATAATCATGTCTCTA
>LPNX010127014.1:0-18474 GCA_001517045.1 Pseudotsuga menziesii | reverse complement strand
TCAGTGACTGTTCACATTATCAACCCAAAAAAGTAGAGAACTCAGGAGAGAAGTATTGCATGTCTTTACTGTAAAAGCAGACTGAAGCACTAGGCTGATTGATTGTCAGCTTCTCATTGAGCTTTAAATAGAAAATACCGAATAACAATATAAGATGGGAGAATACCATAGGTGAAAAATTACCATTCCTAACTACCTAACTGAGCCTGTCAAAGTAAGAAAAAAAACTGATCAGCTGTGTGTGTTCAAGTACTGCCGTTGATCAGATCTGCGACTATGCGAAAAAAACGGCTGGAGGTGGAAGAACCCCACGTTTTCTTTTAAACTATAAATCACAAATGGGTTAGGGAAAAGGCAGCCCATAGTTCAGAACTGAAAAAAATATATATATATAAATTAGACAACCTGCCCTAGGTCAGGAGGTATGCAGCTTCTAAATGGCTTCGGAGTCTGAGTGTTTTCCACTACCTGAAAAGGCTTACCCTAGGATCAGGTAGTAATCTCTCATACCATGCGAAAGAAAACAATGAAACAGATAGAAGAGCTATGGGAGATTGATTGTAGGCTCAGACTGAGCATTAAATAGTAAATACAAATGACAATACTATGGGAGAATACCATAGGTGAGAAAATACCATGGGTAACTAACTAAGTGAATTATTTAACCGTTGAGATTACATATTTCATCCCACCCCTCTCTCTGATGTTCAAATGTAGTTGTTCCCAATGGTTTGGTGAACAAGTGAGACAAGTGCTCCTTAGAGCAACAAAACAATAACGAAATTTGTCCATCATTGACTAACTCATGAATGAAATGATAGCTAGTGTCAATGTGTTTGCTTTTCCTATGAAATACACGATAGTGAGTCTCAATGTGTTTCTTTTTCCTATGAAATACATTATGTTTAGACAATTGTATTGCAAAGCTATTATCACATAAAATAGAAGTGGGATCCTTTTCAGTGTGCCCCATATCCTTTAAAAGTCTTTTTAGCCATACTGCATGGCAAGTTGATGTGGTGGCTGCTACATATTATGCTTCTGTAGGAGACATGCTTACATTGGGTTGTTTCTGAGATGCCCAAGACATCAGATTTGTACCCAAATGGAAAGCATAACCAGATGTGCTTTTCCTATCATCAATACTACATGCAAAATCATCGTCAGTGTACCTGGTGAGAGCATTGTCTGGTGTATGAGTGTACTACAGGCCATATCCAAGTGTGCCTCCGAAATATCCTGGAATCATTTTTCCAACTTTCTAGCGAGAGTCTTTGGGAGACTCCATAAATATGGAAATAAGACTCACAGCATACATCAAATAAGGTCTAGTTGCAGTCAAGTACATTAAACTCCCTACCATTTGTTTATAGAGTGTGCCATCTATTGTTGGTTCATCATCATTCTTGGTTAACTTGGTGCCAAGAGCTATGAGGATTTATGCTATTTTACATTTATCCATTCTCAATCTCTGCAAAATATTAGTAGCATACTTATGAAGGGAGATAAAAATACCTATAAGCTTGAATAACTTCTAGGCCAAGGAAGTACTTCATCAGTCCTAGATGAGTCATTTCAAACTCTTTTTTCATGACTGTCCTGAAATCTTCAAGCATCAAATTAACAGTGTAAATCCTGTCAGCAACATTTTACCTTGCTTTATTTGACATAGAGAGTGAGATCATTGCCGCTTCTGTTGAAACCATTGTTGATGAGGTAGGAGTCAATCCTATTTTACCAAGATCATGGAGCTTGTTATAGACCATACAAGGCAGTTTTCAGTTTAAACACATTGTGTTCATGACCTTTGAGAGTATAAGCAGGTGACTGTTATACATAAAATTCTTCTTCAAGAATGCCACTAAGAAAGACAAATTTCACATCCATTTGATACATAGGCCATTGATTTTGCGCTTCAATGGAAAGTACAACTCTGATGGTATCCATCCTTGCTACAAGAGAAAAGGTTTCATCATAATCTACACCATACATTCGCACATATCCTTTGGCAACCTTCCTTGCCTTGTATTTTTCAAGTTCTCCTTTTTCATTCAGTTTGGTCTTATAGACCCATTTGACTCCAATATTAGTTTTTTATGTAGAGATGTCAACAAGATCCCAAGTCTTGTATTTCTCTATTGCATCAATCTCTTCACTCATGGATTTTACCCACTGTGCATCCTTCACTCCTTTATTAAAAGATGTGGGATGACAAGAAAATAAAGCATACTAAAGTTGCTCTTCAAGAACTGGAGTATGTTAATATAACTCTCTCAATCTTCTGGTTTTCTGGGGCTGTGGTGGATTCTTTGATGTTGCTTCTTGCTGCTGTACTTCTAATCTTGGAAGTCTAATAGGTAGATCTGGCAGATCTGATCTTTTCTTCTTGTTGTATGTCTAAAGGATCCCTCCATCATTTCTCTTTAATGAATTTTATGTCTCTTCTCACCACAACCTTTTTGGTGACATTATTATACAACTTATAGGCCTTGTGCCTTCACTGTAACCAATGAAAATGTCTTCACTGTAACCAGTGAGAGCCTTGAATTCTTTCAACTTGGAGAAGGTCTCTGATTTGTTCCTAAGGAAATAAATCCATGTTTTCCTGCTAAAATCATCAATAAAGGTTAGAAAATAAAAACTACCTCCTATGGATTGGGTTTGCATGGGTCCCCATAGGTATGTATGAACTAACTCAAGATGTTATTTGGCTTGAGATGTGGAAGTTGGTAAACTGCCCCTTTGATGTTTACAAGTCATACAATCCTCATCGGTGTTGGATTGTTCATGAATAACCGGTAACCCTTTGACCATTGACTATTTGTGCAGGATATTGAGACTCTTAAAAGTAATATAACCAAATCTGCAATGCCATAACCAAGATTCATCTAGACTAGAAACTGTATGCACTACAGACTGTGGAAGTTTGGCACTCCTGAGACAGGGGAAATATTCTATTACTGGTCATATCAAATTTGGCTATGAGTCTCTTACTAGGAGGTTTATCATAAATAGTACAGTATGTATCATAAAACCTAATATCATAATGGTTCTGAAGTAATTGACCTATACTGATCAAATTTACATTGACCTATTATTGGTCTTTTCATTTTGCTTTGTAAGAACAGGGATAGTACCTTTTCCTTTTGATGGAACCAAAAAGTCATCTCCTAGCTTGATATTCATGACAACAGAGGAATCCAAACTGGAGATTGTGACTTGTTACATGTCATGTGATTGTTGCAACTGCTATCTAGTAGCCATAGCCATGTGATGCAGTGTTCTTCAGTTGCTTGATTAGACAAAAATGTCACCTTTGACGAGCCTTCTTCATCTTTAGATACAATGGCTCTGCTGTTGTTCTGGTTACTGTTCTGCTCATCTTACTTCTTTCTGCATTTTTGTTCATAGTGGCCATACTTCTTGCAATAGTTACACTAAACATTGGACTTATTGGTCCATCTCATGCCTCTCCCCCTCTGACCTTGAGAGTTGTGAGAGTGATCTCAATGATCTGAGTGTAATATCCTGAATTTTGGACCTAACACTTATAGGCATGGGCCTATTGAATATGATGATTATCTTGATGTTTTATTTTTATATATAATGGGTTGAGGACCCTACTGCATATGAACATGTTGATTTGTTTTATATATTGGGCGTAAGCCAATTATTGATGATATATATATATATATATATATATATATATATATATGCTTGTTTGTGT
Source organism: Pseudotsuga menziesii (assembly GCA_001517045.1). Taxonomy (NCBI): domain Eukaryota; kingdom Viridiplantae; phylum Streptophyta; class Pinopsida; order Pinales; family Pinaceae; genus Pseudotsuga; species Pseudotsuga menziesii. Next base: position 14,747 of record LPNX010127014.1, on the reverse strand, counting down.
TGGGCGTGGACCCTGAAGCACATGACTGATGAGATGTTTTGTGTTGAGGAGGAAGCTTTGGATCACATGAGTGATTTATGATTTGTGTTGAGCGAGGAGCTCTCGAGCACATGAGTGATTGATGATTTGTGTTGAACGAGGAGCTATGTAGCACATGGGTGAGTGATGGTTTGTGTTGAGCAAGGAGCTCTAGAGCACTTGAATGATTAATGATTTGTTTTGAGCAAGAAGCTCTAGAGCATATGAGTACTTACATTTGTTTTGAGCAACAAGCTATGGAACACATGGAAAGATAAGATTTAGAAGTGTTGGGCATAAGCTATGCAACCTTCCATGTTGATGTTGAGCATAAGCTCTGAAGCATCGGATCCTTGGCCATTATATCCCTAGGTGTATCGTACAAGTACATCCTAGCATTAGTGTTGAGCGAACAACTCTAGAATTGCACTAGGTTGTAACTCCCTGTTAAAGCATTGAGTATGGGATCTGGTAAGCGCTAGGAGTTACTAAAAAAAATTTAATAACTTCCGAGTGAAAGCAACTCGAGAAACATATTGATCTCATCATACTAATTTATAAGTGATTAAATGAAATTTCGAATTTCTGCATTTTCATCAAGTACTTAAGAACTACCACGTTACTCGAGGGAAATCTAACATGCAAGGATGTTTAGAGTTTCCTAGCCTAGTATATCTAAACCATCTACCTAGTTGACCTTAACAAAGAAGTGTCATTAAGTATAGGGATCATCACCTATTTTTTGAGGATAAATTTTTTCCATTAGTCTGCTTTCTGGTTAGGAGTCGCCATAAATTTTGACTATGGGGGGCAAATTAGATAGAGATGCATCTTTGATTCCCAAGCCGCCATGCCCTTTCAAGGTGCTAACTATGTTCCAGTGAACCACATGATATTTTTTGAATTGGATTTACCACCTTACCAAAGAAACTTCCATATTGTTTAAGCGATAGAATATTTGATATGCGAAGGGGAAAGCAGGGAAGAAAATTGAAATATAGGGAGGGCAGAAAGCATGGATTTAATTAAGATCAATCTCCCAGCTAGGTTGACCCATTATGATCCCCAGCTAGAAAAATTGGAGTTTATCTTGTCCATCAGCAGAAGCCAAGGTGACTTCGACGCTAATAGGAACACAAAGGATGACCATTTTGCAACGAGGTAGTGGATTATATTAGCTAATAGAGCAACAGTTCTGTCTTTTATGTTCCAAGTATAAATTTGGGTTTTCTCCTTCATGATAAAACCCCTTGAGAATGAGGTATACTCCTCTATTATTTTCTTGAAGGGCATTACAGTTTTGAGAATTATTGATCCTCCAATTAACGAAGTGAGAATTATTGATCTTTCTAGATCTTTGAGTAATTTTTAGTCTCGGAATGTGCTTGTTGAGTCGTTCCATGTCAAAGAGATTTATTCACGGTTTTATCCATGAAGATATATAGAATGGGGAAGAGAGGACATCCTTGGCCAAGGCTTATGTAGGTATGGAAAAAGGAGGAAAGCTTTCCATTGACTAGGGTGTCATATAAGGATTTCGAATGCAAGAGGAAATCCAAGCGATGATGTTCTCATCAAAGTTTAATCTAACCATGACAACTAACAACAAACTATGATGGACTCTATCGAAGGAATTTTCCATATATAATTTGATTACCATGCCTTTTTTCAATGAAGCTTCCTTGATTGAGGGAGATGGGTAAGGTGAGAAGGGGTTTGAGGCGGTTGGTGATCACTTTAGAGATTCCACTTTAGAGATTGTTTTGCTGGAGACGTTGCAGAGTCAAATGGGATGGAATATGAAAAAGGATAAGGGGTTGGAGTCTTTGGGGATCATGTCTACAAATGTGGATTTTATGCTTCCACATATTTGGAAGCTATTCTTTACATAGTGTACTATCCTTCAACCTTGGTCTCCCTTAATTTTTCACCTCAACCTCTTTCACCATAGTAGCCTAAATGGAAGCCTTCGAGGCTCCTTCAACCTCTACTCTCAACTTTCCTTTTCCCCCTTTTGAAATTGGAAACTACCCTCGTTTATGATTTCTACCTCTACACTCTAATACCTCTCAGTCCCAATGCATCAACTCCTTTGGGACATTCTCAAGCCATGCCATTCAAGGACACCCTATTGATTGGGAAACTTGTTACTTAGGTATCTCATCCATCCCCTTAGTAAGGTATCCAACTCATCAAAGAATTTATATTACCCTCCGTAACAATAGATGAAGATGAAATAATCCAAACCAATTTCCTATGTCATCACTAACTAATTTGCACATTCAACGACTTCTGGCCAAAGTTAGCAAATCTTCAAAATTGGATCTTAGTAGCTTGGAAGTCAAAAATCCAAGAAGATGCATACCTTACCCATGTAGCATAAGGTTTTTTGTGGCGGTGTTTGAATTAGTGAAATATCTAGATCTCATCCTCAACATGTAGCCATGGTTTTGGGGACGTGTTGGCTTGTGCATGAAACACCGAACCCTAAAATTTAATCCCTCCGTGGACTTTCTATCCACAACTCTAGTATGGGTATTACTTCCTCACCTTCTTCTCCAATTTGTAGTTTTGAATCTCTTAAAGTAATTCAAAATTTTCTTGGCAAGTTTCATTCCAAGTAGAGGCATATCACCACAAACACACAAATGTTTCATCGAAATTGAACTCTCCACAAGCATTGTCTTTGAAGGTCAAACTTAATTGGGAAAAGATTACACCTTGTTTGACCCTTTGTACTATGAACCTTTGGCATTTCATTGCAAATCATGTTTTCATCATGGGTATGTTGGAGCACATTGCCCCAAGGTTGGAAAAATCCCTTGGCAACACAAAAACATAGAAAACACCAACCTTATGGATAGGGGAATCAAAGGATCATTATTTAATTAGAAAAGAAAGACCTTTTGCAAATAGCTCCCCGTCATCCCCTTTAGTCTCAAAAAACCAACACTCAAATTCCCCATGGAAGTAACAGAGGGAGAGAAGCAATCGCCTTCTTTGCTAAACATTGTTCTAGAAGTAAAAAACACTCAATGCCATCCCAACATCAACTAGTAAAACTAGTCTTTAGTGACCTATCCCTATATGATGGCCACCAATATAGAAAAATCCTCACTTATCACAACATAACATTCCTATCCCACCCCGCGCACTCTCCAAGCCCAAATGCATAGAAAAAGAGGACAAAACATTGTAGACATAGAGGAACATTATTTCCTTATATCCCTAAGGAAACAAATCCAACACTTAAGGACCATCCTTCCCCTCCCCTTAGTAACATGGATGAAGGTACAACAAATATTGGATGTTGGGATAGACTTCCAAGAATGGGTCACACCCTTCTAAGAAAGAACAAAAAAGAACATGAAAGAAAATAATAAAGAAAAAGCACAGAAGTATTTACCATGGAATTTGCCTTATATGACGTTAACTAAATTGGAAACTTTATTGCTTTTGAAAATGACTCCTTGTTAAATTTTGAATGGATTTACCGAAGTACCTCAAGGAATATGGGAAGGAAACAAAAACTCCTCACCTAGCATACCCCACTCCTTTCTACAGATCAGGGGAAAATACACAATCAAAGATGACTCCCAATTATGTGTACTCTGTTATGTTCCTTTTATCAATGGTACAAGTAAATCCACGACATTTAAGTTGATAAAAGTAATAGTTTTTTTTTCTTAAACAAATTTATCTATTCTCATTTTTATAACATAGTATAAGTCCTGGAGATAGTATAACATAGTATCAAGCATCGATAATGTCCTGAAGATGAGCCAATGATGGCTCGAAACGTTGACAATGAAGCATTACCAACCACGGACTCTCCAGAAGATTTTATTAACAATTATTGCGTATTCTCAGCCAAAACTATAGTATAAGTCATCCTTTTGAGGGATAACCCAAGTACTCATGAGACAAACATCAAACATATTTGGGGAGTTCATAGGTTTGACTCTCTTGATCCCCTCAAATTAATCTTTGTAGTAACAATTTCTCCGGTTTACCATCCATGATTCATGGAATAGTGCTTGGATGATTTTCCGTAAGGTTGTTCCTTGGAAAAAAACATAGTATGGGTCATATAAGTTATAAAATGAAGATAAAATGAAAAAATTTAATCAAGGTTGATGATCGAATTATGCCACCATGTTTCCATACTCTTGTCGTGGGAATAGTTAAGTTCTTAGAAGTTTTTCTATAACAAGTGATCCACTACCACCCTAAGGAAACACCAACCTTATCTACAATAATACTAGAGTATCAAGACATATAACAAAAGGACTATGAATCAAAATTCTCATGGTCTATCACTAGAACGTGCATCGTCATCAATATCTAAGAAAACAATTAAATAAACAAATTATCAATTCCTTAATTGATTCTCACACTTATAGTAGTGGAAGTCATATATGTTTAGAGATGAAGACAAAATTAAGAATTTACCAAAACGATTAAATTCTACCACCATCTTGTCATAACCTTCTTAGAGAGCATAATTAAGTTCTTTATTAGTTAGCTCATTATTAACATAGTTCCCAACTTGACGAGGACTATGACCCCAAAATGAAACTCTAGCTCTAAAACCCATATTTTTGGGTCAAAAACTTAAAAATCAACCCTTGAACAAAAAGTGGTGCTATTCATAACCGATGTTTTTTTCGATGTTAAATATACAATTGTTTTCCACCATAACCTTAATTCCTCATGAAGTTGCAAACAAAAACCTTAAAAATTGACTCCTTAATAACAAAGTAGTGCTCTCAGTATCACCCAAAAGTTTAAAATTACAACTTTTTAAAATCATGACCTTGACAACCAGTACCTTTTGGACAAAAGGATTGAAATTGATTCCCAATTGAAAGAGAATGCTACCAACATCACCATGTTTCTTTCAAGCTAACAATTTTTAATTCAATTGAATCCCATGAGCAATTTAAGAATGCTTATAGATTTGTATTTCCCAACATCATCTTATTTTGAGATGTGACATCAAAGGTTATCATGAGATAGTTAATACAATTTAATATCTTAGTTGCTAAATATGTCGACAAAAAATGACAAGAATTGGGTTATTGAGTCTGTAAGTTGCCATTAGTCTCCCTCTCGTATGTTTAACTAACGGTATCCCATACATGTATGGTATCCCATTCATTTCCCTTTCAAATATGGTTTAAATAATGGTCACGGAATATATGCTTAAAGTTTAAGTGAAGCTTTCTCTTTTAATCTGTAAATTTAAACTAGCAGGTACCCAACTATGTGTTGGATAGTGTTTGTAACACCCCGGTTTTGACCCCGTTTGCATGATGTATATAATGTAATTAATCGTGGTGAGAAGCTAAAGGAAAAAGCCCCACCATTGATTTGGTTGTGTATGTTTCGGCAATGGGGTAGTTACCGATGGTATATTGTGCTATTTGGCACATTATAGTATGGCACCATGTAAATACACACATCAAATAAAATAAACCCACAACCAGCTACGGCAGTGCAACGTTAAAATAAAAAGGGCATGATTCCCAAGGATAAGGGTGGGGGGGATGTCAAACCTTGGTCTATGAGGGGAAACCCATGTGTTACCACCTTGTTGGGTTTCCATCTTCCTTGTCTCATCCAACCTCTTTAATGCTTTGTTTTGTTAGTTGAGGCAGTTATTGTGGTGGGTGTGGGAGGACTGTCAATCCTTGCCCATGCGCCCACTCCACCCATGACTGCATTCACTCCACTCTCCCGCAGACATACCATTCTCTCCCTGGTCGGTTCACTCTCACGCCTGGTCTTCACCTTCACGATTGTGGTATGTTCGTCCCTCATGTTGGTCTATCGATCCGCGCGTAGCAGGAGGTCGATTCATTTTCCTCACATGTTGGTCGGGGGTTCTTCTTTTGGTTTTGTGCATGTAGCGAGTAGGAAGAGAGGCCTCGAGGGCATGATCCTGCTGTGCATGTGACATAGCCATGGTTTTAACCCACGATTTGGGTTGCTGTTGTTTTCTCACTATTTTCGGATGCCATTGAGAACCCGATTTTCTTCTTCCATTGTGGACTGCATGTGTGTTTCTTCCATGTTTCCCTGGGCTGTGTCTTTCTCCTTCCTTTATGCACAGGCTGTGAGTTTTTGTTCTTTCCCCATTTCCGGTCTGTGTAGTTTCTTCAGCGACTACATGGAGTAATTATGTGCTAGGGACGGTTGGATGTTGGGTTGGATGTTGATTGCCACATCCGTTGGCTAAGTTTCCCATGGTTATGCTGGGATTCTAACTTATCCATTGTTGGCTGTGGATTGTTTCCACCATTCATTTGGAGTCTGTGGTTGTTGATGCACCCTGGTTTTGGGTTATTGTTGAGTTGTTTTGGCCATGCCAGGGCGAAGAACATCTCTGCATTTCCTTGTGGGCTTGATCTATGGTTCATCTTTGGTTTGGGACTATCCCCAGTTGTCTTGCCTTCGTCACAGAGCTGTGAACCTCTTGTTTTGCCGCGGGTGTGCAGTGGTGGGTCCTTGGATTGTGTTGGCTTGGCTGGTTTGTTGATGGCCTAATAAACCCAGCTGTGTTGGGTGGCTGATTGTGTCCCTTGGCTATGTGTAAACCTGCAATGACCCTTATCCTTGGAGGAATCATGCCCAGCTCGAGGGTGGCAGCGTTGCTGAGAGATGATGAGCACGCTAGCCTATGGTTGGGCGGAACGTTGCAGCGATGTAGCTGGTTGCGGGGTGAATTCTTTATCAAAATATAAGTAATGTTGCCATTTCATCTCTACAATTAATATATTGTTTCATGAATAATGATGAACATGTGAATGCTGGAATTGTATAAATGTATATGTTTGCTTCCGCTAAATGTTTTGAGGAATTATGCATCTGTGTATACTTGTATGTTTGGCATTCCTGCTATGTATCATGTTAAGTTCTTAATTTTAGCATTGATTTATCCCTGTTTATGTTCATGGGGCTATTTGCCCAGTTATTGTGGTGTTTGTCGCATCCTCTTCGCCGGTCAGAGGGTCAAGGACGTGACAGAGTTGTATCAGAACTCATGTTGTAGCATGGGCCTGAATTGACCACCAAGGTGTAGTGACAGAAGCAGAATTTCCTTCTGCCCAGCAAGGATCAGAATTTGATGACAGCAAAACTTCCAAAATTTGCCTAAGTGTTTGAACTGTCGGCTCAGTTCATCAGAACACTTAGTGAGAAAGACTTCCGCTGTAGCGGAAGCACTTGGTGGAAGTATACCCGACGGGAACTGTTGGATGCAACTCTCACCACAAATTTTTCATCGAAATTGAACTCTCCAAAAGGATTTTCTTTGAAGGTCAAACTTAGTTGGGAAAAGATTACACCTTGTTTGACCCTTTGTACTATGAACCTTTGGAATTTAATTGCAAATCATGTTTCGATAATGGGCATGTTGGAGCACATTGCCCCAAGGTTGGAAAAATCCCTTGGCAACACAAAAACATAGAAAACACCAACCTTATGGATAGGGGAATCAAAGGATCATTATTTAATTAGAAAAGAAAGACTTTTGGCAAAGAGCTCCCCATCATCCCCTTTAGTCTCAAAAAACCAACACTCAAATTCCACATGGAAGTAACAGAGGGAGAGAAGCAATTGCCTTCTTTGCTAAACATTGTTCTAGAAGTAAAAAACTCTCAATTCCATCCTAACTTCAATTAGTAAAACTAGTCTTAAGTGACCTATCCCTATATGATGGCCACCAATATAGAAAAATCCTCACTTAGCACAAACATAACATTCCTATCCCGCCCCACGCACTCTCCAAGCCCAAATGCATAGAAAAAGAGGACAAAACATTGTAGACATAGAGGAACATTATTTCCATGTACCCCTAAGGAAACAAACCCAACACTTAAGCACCATCCTTCCCCTCCCCTTAGTAACATGGATGGAGGTGCAACAAATTTTGGATGTTGGGATAGACTTCCAAGAATGGGTCACACCCTTCTAAGAAAGAAAAAAAAACATGAAAGAAAATAATAAAGAAAAAGCACAGAAGTATTTACCATGTAATTTTCCTTATATGACGTTAACTAAATTGGAAACTTTATTGCTTTATAAAATGACTCCTTGTTAAATTTTGAATGGATTTACCGAAGTACCTCAAGGAATCTGGGAAGGAAACAAAAACTCCTCACCTAGCATAACCCACTCCTTTCTACAGAGGGGAAAATACACAATCAAAGATGACTACCACTTATGTGTACTCTGTTATGTTCCTTTTATCAATGGTACAAGTAAATCCACAACATTTTAGTCAATAAAAGTAATAGTTTTTTTTTAAAACAAAAATAATTTTAATCATGGGTCTCATGATCCGCGAAAAATTTATCTATTCTCATTTTTATAACATAGTATAAGTCCCAGAGATAGTATAACATAGTATCAAGCATCGATAATGTCATGAAGATGATCCAATGATGGCTCGAAACGTTGACAATGAACCATTACCAACCGCGGACCCTCCACAAGATTCCATTAACAATTACTGTGTATTCTTAGCCAAAACTATAGTATAAGTCATCCTTTTGAGGGATAACTCAAGTACTCATGAGACAAACATCAAACATATTTGGGGAGTTCATAGGTTTGACTCTCTTGATCCCCTCAAATTAATCTTTGTAGTAACGGTTTCTTTGGTTTACCATCCATGATTCATGGAATAGTACTTGGACGATTTTCTGTAAGGTTGTTCCTTGGAAAAAAACATAGTACGGGTCATATAAGTTAAAAAATGAAGATAAAATGAAAAAATTTAATCAAGGTTGATGATCGAATTATGCCACCATGTTTCCATACTCTTGTCGAGGGAATAGTTAAGTTCTTAGAAGTTTCCCTATAACAAGTGATCCAATACCACCCTAAGGAAACACCAACCTTATCTACAATAATACTAGAGTATCAAGACATATAAAAAAAGGACTATGAATCAAAATTCGCATGATCTATCACTAGAACGTCCATCGTCATCAGTATCTAAGAAAACAATAAAATAAACAAATTATCAATTCATTAATTGATCCTCACACTTATAGTAGTGAAAGTCATATATATTTAGAGATGAAGACAAAATTAAGAATTTACCAAAATGATTAAATTCTACCACCATCTTGTCATAACCTTCTTAGAGAGCATAATTAAGTTCTTTATAATTAGTTGGCTCATTATTAACATAGTTCCCAACTTGACGAGGACTATGACCTCAAAATGAAACTCTAGCTCTAAAACGCATATTTTTGGGTCAAAAACTTAAAAATCAACCCTTGAACGAAAAGTGCTGCTATTCGTAATAGATGTTTTTTTCGATGTTAAATATACAATTGTTTTCCACCCTGACCTTAATTCCTCATGAAGTTGCAAACAAAAACCTTGAAATTGACTCCTTAATAACAAAGTAGTGCTCTCAGTATCACCCAAAAGTTTAAAATTACAACTTCTTAAAAGCATGACCTTGACAACGAGTACCTTTTGGACAAAAGGATTGAAATTGATTCCCAATTGAAAGAGAATGCTACCGACATCACCATGTTTCTTTCAAGCTAACAATTTTTAATTCAATTGAATCCCATGAGTAACTTTGAGTCCTGAAATGCGCTTGTTGATTTTTTCCTTGTCAAGGGTTCTACTCAGGGTGTTGGTGTTTCTCCCTTTTACCCAGGTTTAGACCCTTATTCATCTGTCAAAAAATCCCAAGATATCATCTCGACAGAGCACGGATCAGTTGGTAGTACCTGCGATGAACATGCAGTCTCACCCGATATGTCTCTATGGGTAACTACTGGATCGAGGTTTCTGCAGTTTGGTGGGGATTTATTTTCTCATGGAACCTTACCAACTCAATCGAATGAAGCCAAATATTGTATTCCCTATTATTATTATGTGCATTCAATATATTAACCTACTTATTTGTTAACAAAGATTACAATAGTTAATATATAGCCTCAGCACAAATTATTTCTACCAACAGTATAACACATGCATACAAGAACTTATTCATAAACAAATGCTATTCAATCTATTAAGTTCTACTTATTTGCATCATGCATTCATTGAACATACACATACTCATCAAATATACACAGAGACAACATCTAACGTGGAAACCCATAAGGCAAAAACCACCAAGGCACTCTTCATCTGCCATGAGAAAGATATAGCAACTTTCATCTATGCACTCAACTTGAAGACTATGTTCTAAATATTCTCTACAATCTATACAGACTTCTCTCCTCGTATTCTATCTAGCCTTAGGTCTCTAAAATTTTCCTCTCCTTCACTCTATTGTCGATCCACACACATCCTGGATCGACCTTGTTCTCTTTAACTCCACAAATATACACTCTACTAAGACCGGAGCTAACATAGACCAGCCTACACACACCTTGGGTTATCTCTTTTATAAGCTCTTACATGTCGTAATCAATCAACTATATTCTGTTAGCCAACAGGATGTCATTCCTATTCTCGTACATTGGTTACACTGACAGTAGGCACTATCGGCCCAAAATTACAAAGACACTTTATTACCAAAGCATGCATTATTCTAATTGACTCTTACCCACGATCACTCAAGTCACTCAAGTTTTCCTTTTCAACTAGTGTACTTCTTCTTCTAATGCGGTTCCCCTTGTCGCGGATGCTCTCTTCGCAACTTCTCTTATGTCGCAAACTCTTTCATATCTGGTTGATTCTTCGTCGCATCCTCTCCCTCCATGGTTGCTTCTGTCACAGCCCTTCCTCTGTCATCCTATTGGAATCTTCATATTCCCGAGAAGAATTTTGGTTGAATTCCTAGGGCCAACACAGGGTTTCAACCATGTGAATGTATATCATAGGGGAGAGAGGGAATCCCTAGCAGAGGGATATAGAGATCTGGAAAAAGGAGGAAGGAATTCCATTGAATGGTGGGTCCATCCAACGGTTTCGAATGAAAGAGTAAATCAAAGCGATGGTGTTCTCATCAAATATTAATCTCACCATGACAACTAAAATAAACTGTGACGGACTCCATCGAAGGAACATACAATATCTAATTTGATTACCATGGCTTTTCCTTTGCAATATCTACTTGAATGAATAGTTTCTTGCACTATAATTATGTTATCTATCATCTGTCTTTTATTGACAAAGCTTCCTTGATTGGGGGAGATGAGCAAGGGTAGAATGGGTTTGAGGTGGTTGGCGATCACTTTATAGGTGATTTTTTCAAAGACATTGTATAGGAGGGATTGTGGTATTTGGGCGTTGGGTCTAAGAAGGTGGTGTTTATTATTCCAAATATTTGAGAGATATTCCTTACTTAGTTTACCATCCTTATCAAGTTTGGTTTATTGAATGTGTGAGAGTTGCTGATAGAAGTGAGCATAGAAACCGTTTGGGCTCAAGGCTTTGTGTAGGTTCATGCTACTCACTACCTCCAAAATTTTTACTCAAAAAATTCCTTCATAATATTTAAGTTATCCTCCTAGGAAATTAAGGCTTGGAATGCAATCGAACATATTTTCCATTGAGTCAACGGTTGACCGTGAGTTCTTCGAAATAAAGATATTCATATTATGACTTGGCTACCACTTTTATCTGATGGAAACCTGTTATATTATTTACATCCATGTCCTTCATTTGCTTTATGTGTTTTTTATAGATCCCAGTTTTAGATGGTTGTAAAAAAAATTGGATTTCTATAGACTCCCTTCATCCATAGGCTTCTACATTTTAACCTCCATTGTTTTTCCTCCAATCTCTTCAGCTGATGGAATTTTTTGAAGGATTCATTTTCATACATTAACAAATCTTTGGAAGCTTATATTTTCTCTATCTGAGTCTAAAGGAGAAACAAATATTTATATGCCTATTTATTTTTCATTTCTAATTCTGGAGGATTAGTTTTTATCCAATCTTTTAGGGCACGTTTGTTTTTTTTTTCATTTTTTGGACCTAGATATAAGACGGATTTCTATTTATTCCACAGTTCCAATATTTCGAGATGATTATGAGGAATTTAGGATTGTGGATCCAAAGATAGTTTTAACATAATGGGATTGGGCCAATATTTCCATAGGGGGATAAAGTGAGAGATATTGGAGGGTGGTCAAAGCCATACCAAGGAAGAATACAGGAGGACAGGGAGAAAGAACAGACCAAAAGGGAGCTTCCAATCAAAAATCTTTCTAATCTGGTTGTTATATGATTTGGGCCAACCATTTTGCTTCTCCAAGTGATATTTCCTCCATTTGGTTTGACATCAATCGATTCAAGGACAACAATTAGATCTGCCATGAATTCCTTTCCTGAATCATGGACTTGTGAATCTCCTTTCCTCTCATTTTGGGATAAAGTTGTGTTAATATTACCAGCATAAATGAGATGGTCGAGAGAACCCACAATGGGGGGAGTGCAAGGAGAATTTTAAGGATCCATAATTTTCTTAAGGTATAGAGACTTTGGTGAATCTTACTAATTCTTAAATTTCCAACCATAAAATGTTAGCCGAATTTTTTCTAAAAGAATTCAAATTTCTAAGGGTTTTATATAGTTTCTCGACAATTTTGGTGATATTTAGTGGAAGAAAAAATTATCCCATAAAATTTGGGAAAATAAATTCAGTAAAAAATGGAAATTGATGAATATTTTTGGGTTAAAAAAAGGTCAAGAATTAGCCCATGGGCTAAATTTCACACCTAAAATTTTCCCTGGAGGAGTGTTTACAAGAGACTTCCATCATTCCTGTTTTTCATGGAAAACTATGAGCATATAAATATTGCATGTGAAAATATACAATATACCTTAAGGGATATGAGTGAAATCAGACATTATCAACTATTGATTAGAGTGTGAGTTTACTAACCTTAATATTGTAGGATTACAAAGTGTGTAGATGCCTCCCAAAAGTTACTCTAGAGCTGAAAACTAATCCTTTAGAATGTTTCCATACATTTTCCAAGGATTTTAAGGACCTCAACATCCTTCATTTTTATTTCTTGAAGCATGAGGAGATGGGACTTTTCTAAGTTTATAAAATCTTTGGTCAACGAGAGCTTATATTTTCTCCCTAATCGCCTATAGTTCCAAGAAACTATTTTCATTATTTATTGTGGCTATTGTGAAGCTTCCTTATGGGGATTTTGGACACGTTGATTTCTTCCTCTTCTAGGTTCCTTTTTTAAATAAGGATCTATAATTGTTTTTTTACTAAGCTCCTTGTCCCAATTTGTTGTTGTTTCTCTTTTCTTTTTGTTCCATTTCCTCCCCACAAATTTTATTTGGGGATGTTGGGATTATTCTTGGCTAGCGACATATTATAAGGATTTGGAGGAATCTTCTTCTTCCTACACAATGGGGGATTCATTTTAGCGAGGGAGGAGGAAGTTTAGGGAGTGGTGATCTGATGGGTAGTTCTCGATAACTTTCTAAACTTCTTCAAGAACAGTTTTGATGGGAACTTGGATTTGTGTTTCTTGATATTCTGGTTTAGAATTTGCGATAGCCTCAAACTAGTTACTTTGTAGACCTTTTTCTTTGTTATTATTTCCTGACAAATATTATGTTTGACTCTCCGGATTAGATGAAGCCCATGTTTAAATATGGGTCTTTTCTTGTGTGGTTGTGCCACCCGACTTGTTTGAAAATTTCCTTCTTCTTGGCTACTACTATTGGTCATGGGTGAAATCATGAAGTTGGGTGTCTATTCCGTGACAAATGCGCCTTCAAAATCATATTCTAGAATCTTTCGGCCGAACTAACAATATTTTTCGGCCGAACAAACAATATTTTTCGGCCGAAATAATTTAACATTTTTCGGCCGAATATTTGTTTTTTCGGCCGAACGATAAAAGTTGACGCCGTGCCTCGTATTGAACGGCTTGCACAGTTTGCCGGAAAAATACCGTCCGGCTAAGACCGTTTGCCAGATAAGTTTTCGGCCGAATACTTTTTCGGCCGAACAATTTCTCGGCCGAATAAATGTTCGGCCGAAAAATTGTTCGGCCGAACAATTATTCGGCCGAAAGAAGTTTTTATATATATAAACAGAAGATCACTGTGGAACGTTTTTTGGCACCCGCGATTACGTTTCATTGGTTTGGCAGGGGCATGTTGATGGGCATGTTGATGATGGTTTGGCAGGGGCATGTTGATCACAGTGGATGAGGATTTGTGGTGCTGCGTTTGATAGTTTAGGCTCGGGCGGTGGTGGCTGTTCGTTTGGGCTCGAACGATAAAAGTTGACGCCGTGTTGATGCCCGCGGTTACGATTCATTGGTTTGGCAGGGGCATGTTGATGGGCATGTTGATGATGGTTTGGCAGGGGCATGTTGATCATGGATTTGCAGGGGCATGTTGATCACGGGGGATGAGGATTTGTGGTGTTGCGTTTGATCGTTTAGGCTCGGGCGGTGGGGGCTGTTCGTTTGGGCTCGGGCGGCTCTGTGGCGGTGTATTTACGGTCCGCTGTGGCGTTTTTGCGCAGTGGTGGCTGTTCGTTTAGCCTCGGGCGGCTCTGTGGCGGTGCTTTTACTCACCGCTGTGGTGTTTCTACCGAGTGGTGGCTGTTCGTTTAGGCTCGGGCGGCTCTGTGGCGGTGCTTTTACGGTCCGCCATGGCGTTTCTGCGTAGTGGTGGCTGTTCGTTTAATCTCGGGCGGCTCTGCGGCGGTGCTGGTTCTGGCGGTTTCCAGGTATTTCGAGCCCTTGATACGGGAGGACAAT
>LPNX010126975.1:37500-41420 GCA_001517045.1 Pseudotsuga menziesii | reverse complement strand
TAAGGCAATGCTAACTTGTTTTCCCATACTAATTTTCAACCCTAAGGAAACCCTAAGGAATACAATTGATCAGCTTCACAGGAATACTAGACAAACATTCAAAGGTTACACCTATAATATAGGAATCTTAACTACATCCACATCACTAACCTTCAACAGACTAAGAATTCAAGTCTAATACTGAAGTAGCTAATCCAAATAAGCAATAAATAAGAGAGATCAGTAATATGAGGGGATCATCCACCTCAATCATCCAAAGGATGTCAATAGCAATAGCACATAAAAGACTCAAGTGCTAAGGGCTAGATAATGGTGATGATTTCTGGTATTATGTTTCATTAGGTTGCAACATGGCAAACTTGTGAAACAAAATACCAAGAATTGTCACCGTTGCTTAGTTGAACACTTGTTATCTTTTGTGAGATATAGTTCATGTGGACAGAGTTCTTGAACTCTGTCCTCATTGACAGTTTTGTTTGATGATGATAATAATAGGTATATTGTAGGAAAAAATTTAATATTCTAAAAAAATAGTTATTGTAAGTGGATTACTTCATTCAATCACTTAATGAAAATATCCGACATAGTCCAAGCTCTCATGGTGTTTAGAGCTTGGGAATTATTGGGTTAGGTTTGAGTTGCTTTCTAATATAAGGTTTCTATAATAAAATAACTTAAAGAAGAAATCCATAACATTTGGCAGAATTCTGCAAACCCCTGTTGTCACAACAATTTGGAAAATACTGGGTTAGGTTCAAGTATCTTTCTAAGATTGACAAAATAAAAGTTGCATGCAAAACAATGTCATGCCAAAAGGCCCTATAATATAGTTGTTTTAGAGAATAAATAGGAAGAAGACTGTCAATGAGAGAAGGTA
Organism: Pseudotsuga menziesii; assembly: GCA_001517045.1. Lineage (NCBI taxonomy): Eukaryota > Viridiplantae > Streptophyta > Pinopsida > Pinales > Pinaceae > Pseudotsuga > Pseudotsuga menziesii. Next base: position 40,543 of record LPNX010126975.1, on the reverse strand, counting down.
CACATACCAATAATAATAATGTTGATATTATGTTGAGATAGTTGAGGCATGCAAGTAATGCATGTAGCGGAAGATGTAGGTACAATTATCAAAATAGTTTATTTAGTCAAACTTATTACCTTTCTTTTTTGCGTTAACTTAGCCAATTTCAATTCACTAACTCTAAAATAGCTAATAAGTGTTGGCTAATAATGGGGATGACTCATGGTATTATGTTTCATGGGGTTGCAACATCACAAACTTGTGAGGCATAATACCACGAGTCGTCACCATTGCTTGGCGGAACACTTGTTATATTTTGTGAGATATAGTTCATGTGGACAGAGTTCTTGAACTCTGTCCTCATGGACAGTTTTGTTTGATGATGATATTAACAGGTATGTAGAAAAAAATTTAATATTTTATAATGATCTTCAATGATCTAGGAGTTAGGTTCTAGTTTCTTGCTTATAACAAAACATGGCTCAACAATCCTGCTCAGGGTAGCGACCGATTTTCATCCTTCTCCAACAGACCGAGCATACATGTGAGCAAAAAAACTCTAACTATTGTGGCTACAGTGGAACTCAAATCCTTATCTAAACCTCCCTTACACAACAGGATTTGAACCCGAAATACGACGTCAGAATTCGACGTCATACGACATTTTGCATGGATGTGTCAAACAACAATCACTGAAAAGAATGCCGATAAAAAAAATTTATATCGTCGTCGAATATCCAACACAAAGGCGTCAGAATAGATGCATCTATGTTCATCATCAGCACACAGATGACAATTGATCAACTTCATAGGAATACTGGACAAACCTTCAAAGGTAACACCTATAATCTAGGAATATTGACTACATCCACATCACTAACCTTCAACAGACAGAGAATTCAAGTCTAATACTGAAGTAGCTAATCCAAAGAAGCAATAAACAAGAGAGATCAATAATATGAGGGGATCATCCACCTCAATCATCCAAAGGATGTCAATAGCAACAGCACATAAAAGACTCAAGTGCTAAGGGCTAAAAAAGCTGGAAAGTGCCCTAATCAGTACATCCACCATCAGTGAATTCAGCAAAATGAAAATGGCCTGAGGCCAAGGTTAATACTTGTTTGAATAAGCTATCAGCATTAGTATTGTGTTCTCTTAATACATGAACTACTTTTAGCTGGATGAAGTAAGGTTAACATGATAGAGCTGAATTTGTTCCCTGATAGTGATCAAGTAACTAGGAAGTATTGGATGCATACACTAGCAAATATGTGGAATAAGCCTCAATACATCCCTAAACTAAGACTGTAATTGAGAGAAGGTACACATACCAATAATAATAATGTTGATATATGTCGAGATAGGTGAGGCATGCAAGCAATGCATGTAGCAGAAGATGTAGGTACAATAATCAAAATAGTTTATTTAGTCAAACTTATTACCTTTCTTTTTTGCATTGACTTAGCCACTTTCAATTCACTAACTCTAAAATAGCTAATAAGAGTTGGCTAATAATGATGATGACTCTTGGTATTATGTTTCATGGGGTTGCAACATCGCAAACTTGTGAGGCATAATACCACGAGTCGTCGTCGTTGCTTGGCTGAACAATTGTTATCTTTTGTGAGATACAGTTCATGTGGACAGAGTTCTTGAACTCTATCCTCATGGACAGTTGCTTTCTAATATAAGGTTTCTATAATAAAACACCTTAAAGAAGAAATCCATAACATTTGGCATAATTTTGGCAAACCCCTGTTGTCGCCACAATTTGGAAAATACTGGGTTAGGTTCGAGTTTCTTTCTAACCTAGGGCTTTTATAATGATCTTCAATGATATTCTCTAAACCTCCCTTAAGGATCGCATTTGGGTAGAGTCAGCTTAATAGCTTATTTGGGAACCAGTTGCTGAGATAACTCACATAAAAACAATCAAACCAATTTGAATGCAAACCAAAATGTGATGGGTTCGTCCACTAATTGTAACGCTCAGACTAGCCAGACTTTAGAATCCATATCAGCCAATATGGGTCAAATGCGAGTTAGCTGAAACTATCAAATTGGGTCTGTCATTAGCTGATCAATGTAAATGCATGCACAGCGAAGAAAACCCATGTTTGAAATCTATTAAGGACGAATTGAAGTTGGTGAAGAAGCAGGCAGTATAGACAGAGACCCGTTGGGTTGTTAGTTATGAAAGAACCCATTCTCCTATTATATTGCCTCATCCAAAGAATCTGAATTAGATGGTCCATATTGTTGAGATTCTAATGAGGGATATTTTGTAGGAAAACCCTTGTTTGATGATGAGATGGAAAATGCATCCATTTATCCATTTCATGAAGAGTTGGATGTTATATTTGAAATCAATAATCATAGTTTTGGCGGCCCCATATATGATTCATCTAGTGAAGCATCTAATGAGGAACCTAAATATTTGGAACCTATAGAGAAACCAAGCATCCACTCTACAGGATCTCCAGGAACTAACATCATTATATCTATACTCATTTGATTTCGTACAAAGTGTTGTAGCTTTCTTAGTGCTCCTCTGTGTTTTTCATTTACGTTCAACTTAACAATTAAATCAACAAGTCAAGGCAAATCTTTCTAGTGCATCTCCTTGGTCTATTATAGTCCAAGCATTAGCATATTCAATGGATTTCCCTCATGTTGGTAATCCATGTGTTTCCCCTATCCAGTTTGGAATACACAGCAAACATCACAGAGACGTTATGAGACTTTGTTGTTGATCTATGGATTGGAGTCGGATGTGAGCATATTGATCGAGCCATGTTCTAAGACAGCACTCATTAACTAACTCTTCTAAGGCCAGAAGTCCAGGCTCTGGTTCCGCATGTCAAGGAATGGAATGACCAATTGGGGTGCTTATGGTAAACCCCAACCCTGGTTATTGGGAAATGGTTTTATGAGTTTGAGGTGCCATAGCAGCTTGCCAAAGTGAGCAGTTGATGGTATCAAATTATATAGCATAGGGTCCCCTCCCCCTTAAGGCAAGTCAATATTGTACCGCCAATTTTTGAGATCGACAGAAAGG
>LPNX010126975.1:0-30000 GCA_001517045.1 Pseudotsuga menziesii | reverse complement strand
TAATGCAGTCTCCTGCTTCCCATTGAAAATATTTCTTTCAGTTGTTCTATACCTATAANTCCCTCTTTATTGACAACCATGGAGAAATGTTATTGTTGATAACAAAAATAGGCCACACCGTGTAAATGGATTTCATCTATGCAAATGGATTAACACCATCTGCTGCCAAAGAAATCCTAAAATTACGTGGTTCTTCTTTAAAGTGAGGCCACTTTTCCTCAATATCTCTAAAACCAGTACCATCTACAGGCATTCGGATAACATCATCTTGAATTCTGTTCCTGGCATGGTAATCCATAAATTGCGCTATGTTTTTGCACTTGAACAGTTGTTGCAAACATGGAATGATGGGAATATAATGAAGAACCTTTTGAGGAACCTTTTTTGTTACTTTATCTGTACGATATCTACTTACATGACATTCTGAACATCCTATTGCAAATTCATGTTGATTATAATATATAACATGGTCATCGGGGCATGCATGAATTGCTTCATATTGCATTCCAATCTCTTACATGATGAAAGATAAATCTCGATATGTGCGAGGTAAAATATTTGATGGTGGTAACAAAAATTTAGCTATCAAGCTACAAAAAAAAAAATTGTTAATGTAATAAAATAATAATATTAACGAAACACGCTTCATCCGTACGATGATCAATAATGAGTTAACAATATAATATGAGAGGAATACAAATAAACTTTATCACGATCCTATATATGTGATGGATTATTTTAGATACCTTAGCATCCGTGTGATTGCAATGTTTGAAAGACCATTCATAACCTTCAAGTTCATAATCAACAATATAGTAGAGAGAAGATTTGTTTTGGAGCCTTCATAAATGGGTTCATATGCCTTATCGAGAAGAGGTATATCGTGAACATCAACAAAGTCATATTCATTTTCATTATCAACATCATCGTCATCCATTCTAATGTTAAATGAATCATGGATCAATGTATTTGTACCATCATCTTCAATTACATCATCGGCATGATCATCCTATTCAATATGATCATTCACTTGTTCTCCATTAAACATACACGCTCCATGATCCTGATCCTGAACTTGTTCTGAAAGCACTTCCTCTGGACGACATGCTATAGGGTGTCTTTCCTTTAATATAAATACATGGAAACATCAATAGATATACATTAATATATGAAAAAAAAACAATACATACAATTACCAAAAAAACGAATATAGTAATGTTTATAATGCTAAACCTACAAATGGACGATATTCATTCCCCCCCTCAGCGTGTCCATGTTCCCTACAATGTTTTGTGGCTATTGAGATCAATATTCTTCTCCTCTTAAATCCCCTACATTGAGTACACGAACAATAAAATTTGCCATAACCCCTTCGTTTCTATGCATCCCATAGTCTAGCAAGCAATTGTCGATTGTCTTTGTTTGGATCCGAAATATTTAATCTATTTGACATTTTGTCATAAACTTTGTTAATGAATATAACCAATTGTCTTAAAAAATCAAGTTCCACGCATCAACCATGCATCAAGGTTTTGTCAAACAGAGAGAAGTCAAAGAATAAAAAATTCCCGACAAACTGTCTATCGATGAAAAAAAAAATTCCCACAACCACCCTTGAAGAATAAAACAATTCCTGAAAATGTCCATCGAGGAACAAATAATTTTTGCAAATCATCCGCCGCTTCTACACAAACATGTCAAAATGTTTAAAACAATTTATATTTATAATGGACATGCGTCGAATATTAGACACCTTGAACATAGTTACCGTTGAAAGTATGGGACCATAAAATTTAAAATCATATACACCTTAATTGTTTTTTATAAAAAAAACTATACAGCCCATTGGATATCCGATGCTTAGGGGCCGAAAAACTGACATTTTTGGGTTCATAGATGTCGAATATCTGACACTAAAGTGTTAGATAACTGACATTACAAGGGTCGAAAATCCAACTCCCTAGTGTTGGAGATTCGACAGCGCTATAAATATTTTGTTATCGGCATTCTTTTGATTGATTGTTGTCTGACACATCCATGCGAAATTTTGGATGACGTCGGATTCTGACGTCAAAATTTGGGTTCAAATCCTGTTGTGACCTATCTGGCCTGGCTTCCCTACTGCCTACACACCCAACACAAGGAAGTGTCCCTTTCTCTACTCCACAGTCCCTTGGGCTACACCTTCCCTTCCAGATCTCTTTAGGATGTTCATAGCAGCTTTACCAGCCACTTGTATCTTATCCTGAGGTTCCACACTAGGTTTATCAAGCACGTTCTACGTCTCTCCCATTTCTAAATCTTGTACATAGCTTAGATCTTAACCAGGGTGCACAACACAACAACCACAGGGAGACTCCACAACACAGGATTACTCTGGAACACGAGTAGCAGGGTCTCATACACTTTGTAGTTTAAGGCACACTACAACACAACAATCACAGTCTTTCCAAGGGAAAGACACTCATAGAACGTGAAGGATACCCATAGGAATAGTTCCACTGCTACCATAATGTCACTCTCCCTGAAAACGAAGATGGTGGTGAATGATGAATGCTAAATGAACCAGCATGTCCTGATGTTCTCCAAAGTGAGAGTAAATCCCAAAACATGAACGCATGGGTCATAACTGGCATACGGTTCTAGTGTTTTCTTTTCCATGCAAGCAAAACATGACATTCCAAAATTGGGTGCTTTGCCCAATTCGAAATTGCCCATACTCTTCCCCTTCCGAGCAATAACTACCTCAACCACCTTCTAGCAGAATAAATGGTTGAGAAGAGAAGACAAGAAAGAGGGTAGTTGATAGTTCTGATGGGTTCTCCCCATGACACATGGATTTTCCCCAAATTGGCTCAAGGTTAAAATTCCCACCCCCTTATCCTTAGGAAAATCATGCCCCCATCTCATTATTCGTTGCATTGAAATAGTTGGTTGTGGGTTTTATTTATTTGCATATTTACATGATGTTTACAAACATGCTTGACTTAGCACAAGAACAATGGGCATCAACCATGATCGCCTATATCCAAACATTAATGAATGACAGGGCCTTGGTCTTGAGCTCCTTGTCATGACTCCATATAATATTTACATCATATACATTAATGCAATGAGGTCAAAATAGGGTGTTACATTCCCCTCCCCCTTCAATAGCACTGTCCTCAGTGCTTACAAAATTTGAACAAAATGCTACACTGGCATCGCATCAGTGCTCTGCAAAATTGAACAAAAATGGATGTGTCAATTGCATGGCATCCTTTAGCTCCCACGTAGCCTCTTTAGGATCGTAATGCTCCCATTGCACCTTTACATGTCCTATGGCTCAGTTCCGGAGCATGGTGACCTTCCTGTCGAGGATGTGCATTGGTTCAGTTCAAAATTCTCCCTCGGGTTCCACCTGAATTACATCCCAATTTATCATATGGTTAGGGTCATGTATATATTTCTTAAGAAAAGAAACATGAAAAACATTATGAGCCCTAGTGCTAGTAGGAAACGCAAGTCTATATGAAACTAGCCCTATTCTTTCAAGCACTTCAAACAACCCACAATATATTGGTGACAGCTTGGCACAACTCCCAAGCTTCAAGGAACTTTGTTTTCCCTCACTCTGAGGTAAACATGATCCCCAATATTAGCATATATTTTCTGTCTATCCTGGGTTGCCTTCATATTTTTCCTGATCTTTACAACCTATTGCTCCATTTCCTTGAGCAATTCTAGACCAAGCACAACCCTGTTCACTAGATTATCCCAAGTCATGAGTGTTCTACACCTCCTTCCATACAAAGCTTCATACGGACTCATCCCCAAGGACGCTTGTTGTCCATTATTATAAGCAAACTCTACCAAGTGTAAATAATCTTCCCACTTGGTTTGTTTGTCCATCACATACATGCGAAGCATCTCTTCCAGCACTTGATTTACCCTTTCTGTCTTCCCATCAGTCTGAGGATGGTAGGTAGTGCTGAAATTCAACTTTGTACCCAAATCCACAAACAACCCCTTCCAAAAATTGGAAGTGAACTTGACATCTCTGTCAGAGACTATTGCCTTTGGAAATCCATGCAATTTGAAAATATCCTTCATGAATATCTTTGCAATATAATTAGTCTTATGCGTAGACTTAACTGGTATAAAATGTGTTTCCTTTGTCAACCTGTCCACCACAACCATGATGGAATCATGTTGTCTCCAAGTAATTGGAAATCCTATAATAAAATCCATGGAAATAAATTCCCATTTCCATTCTGGAACTGGCAAAGGCTGCAACAAACTCGGAGGGTGTTGATGCTCAACCTTTACCTGCTGACATTTCATGCACCTTGAAATATATTCAACCATGTCCCTTTTCATTCCTGGCCAAAAGCACTTCTTTCTGGCTGTAGCAATTGTCTTCTGATATCCTGGGTGACCAGAATATTGAGCTTGATGGATCTTATCCATAACCATTCTCCTCAAATCTGCTACATTTGGAACATAAATTCTTCCTTTATAAGTAAGAAGTCCATCTTCTTCAATTTTATATCCCTTATATCTCTTCTCAAGACTTTGTTGCTGCAATTTTTCTTTTACTTGCACATGCATTTCATCTCCAGCAGTATGATTAACAATCTGCTGCCTCAAATCTGATTGGAAAATACTAAGAGATGCCACATGCATTTTCTGCACCTTCCTGCTGAGTGCATCAACTACCTTATTCTCTTTTCCTTTTATGTGTTTGATTTCGAAATCAAACTCACATAAAACTCCAGCCATCTAGCTTTCCTATAATTTAGAGTAGGCTGATCAAATAAATACTTCAGACCGCAATGGTCTGTCCTTAACTCAAATATTCTACCCATCAATTAATGCCTCCACATCTTGAGTGCATGTACTATGGCTGCAAGTTCTAGATCATGAGTAGCATATTTCTTCTCATTATCCTTCAACTTTTTGGATTCATAACATATCACGTGGTTTTCTTGCATAAGGACTCCTCTAAGCCCCTGACCACGTGCATCAGTACACACCACAAAATCTTTCTCTAGGTCTGCAACTTTCAAAACCGGTGCACTGGTGAGAAGATTCTTCAATCCCTGGAAGCTTTCTTCACACCTCACTGTCCATTCAAACTTTATGCCCTTCTTTTGAAAAGAAGTAATGGCATGTGCAACCTTGGAGAATCCTTCAATGAATCTCCTGTAGTATCCTACAAGTCCCATAAAAGATCTCACATCTGTCAGATTTCTTGGTGTAGGCCAATTCATAATGGCTTCAATCTTTTCAAGGTCCATAGATATACCCTCCTCTAAGATAATGTGACCCAAATACTGAATTCTATATCTATAGAAGTCACACTTGCTCAACTTCGCATACAACCGATGCTCCCTAATAAATTGCAATGTCAATCTCAAATTCTCTTCATGTTCTTCCTTATTATTGGAGTAAACAAGAATGTCATCAAGGAAAACAAGAACAAACTTGTCGAAATACCTGCTAAAGACACTATTCATAAGGCACATAAATGTAGATGGTGCATTTGTGAGACCAAATGGTACCACTACAAACTCATAATGTCCATACCTTGTTTTGAACGTTGTTTTATGAATGTCTTCATCCTTGATTCTCACCTGATGGTAACCTGACCTCAAGTTAATCTTGGAAAATACGTTTGCTCCTCTCATTTGATCAGAGAGGTCATCAATCCTAGGGAAAGGATAATTGTTCTTTACTGTGACTTTGTTCAGTTGTCTGTAATCAATACACAATCTGAGTGTACCATCTTTCTTCTTTACAAACAGAACTAGTTCTCCCCAAGGAGACATGCTGGGTCTGATATACTTCTTCTCTAACAACTCTTGCAGTTGCATCTTCAACACTAGCATTTCTGGTGTACTCATTCTATAGGGTTTCTTAGACACTGGTGTTGCTCTTGGAACAAGTTCGATTGTGAAATCAATGTCCCTCTTTGGAGGAAGCCCTGGAATCTCATCAAGAAACACATTCCTAAATTACTACAAAACATGAAAGTCCTCCAACCTAGGAGTTTCATTCTTTGGTGCCTCCAAAAATATGAGTTTCATATCACTGGAAACCTTTCCTACAGAACTTCTTCAGGTGCATTGTTGAAACCTGCCTCATAAAAATCTCCTTTGGAATGCCTTTCACAATCCTTGAGTTTCCTTCTTCATCCAAGCACTCAAAAGCCTTATTATAACAGTCAAGCCTTACTCTGTGAGCTTCTAACCAATCCATTCCAACGAGAACATCATAGGAACCAAGGGCTAGAACATTCAGATCTACACAAGTGACCAATCCATTCATCACTAATGGACACTTCTCTACCACTTCACTAACCTTTCTCTTAGTTCCAGTGGTTAGTTGAACTAACCAAGATTTGTTGTGCTTTACTTTCTTAAAGGTACAAATCTCCACTACTCTAGGAGTAATGTAACTGTGAGTAGAACGAGGGTCAATCAAGATAGAAATAGATTGCTCAACAATATTACCTGCAACTTCAACCACAGTTTACTGGCGATCTTCCTGGCAGTCCTCCAGTGTTGCATAAACCCTAGGGACGGCCCTTGCTAATTGACTCACGGTTTCTGCTTCTTGAATGTTGTAAGTTGGCCTTGCACTCTCATTATCGAGTGGACAATTCTTGCGCATGTGGGGTCCTCCACATATCCAACATTGGAGTGGTTCTATGATCTACTGTGGATCTCTTGGATTTTCTCCCACCACTCTCGCTGGCTGCTTTTCAACTTGGGATGGATGCCTCTGCTGATTCCTGAAGCTAGAAGGTTTGAAACCTTTCTTCCTTTGGTCAGACTTCTCATTCTTCTTATCTTTCCATGTCTTATGGTAATTAGTTTTTCCTTTGCTTTGCTCATAGCAATACTTAGCCTTCCTAATTGCTTCTTCAAGAATTCTAGGCTCATAAAACTCAATTCTGTCTTTGTAAGATTGAGGCAATCAACTTAGGAAACGCTGAAATTTCACTTTTTCATATTTGATGTACCTGACATGTCTCAACAGTTCTAGGAACCTGTTCGCATACTCTTCCATGGTCTGATGTCCCAATCTCAACTCATGGAATTCTTTGATCTTGTCATCATAGTACCTATCAGGGAGGTATTTCTGCTTGAAATACTTCTGGAACCGTTTCCACTTAAGTCTCTTTTCACTGATCCTCCTTACTTACCTGAAGTGCTCCCACCAAATGGATGCCCTTCCATTCAAACTAAATATGGAAACCCTTGCCTTCATGTTCCCTGAATAATCATGAAATTGGAAGTACTTATTTATCCCAAGAAGCCAAGTTTCATCTTCCTATCTATTCTTTACCTCGCCATCAAACGTAGGAGGTTTAGCCTTCTTAAATTCATCCCGAGAGCGATCCCTATGGTGCCTCTATCACTTTCCTTTGCAAGAAGAAGAGCTTGAATCCTCACTTGATTCTTATAAGTTAGATGATCTACTAGCAGTCCTTATTCTTCTTCTGGTACTGCTCTTACTACCTTCAAGTTTTACAGTACCTTGTCTAGAGTCTATCTTTCTTTGCAAGTCTGTCAAACTCTGCAACATAGCAGCATTCAACTAATCCTGCTCTTCCTTAGCTTTTATCAGGCTTCTCATGGTGGCTGCAATATCTGGCAATGTCTCTTGGAATCTCCTTCCATTAGACTCTATGTCATCATTTCTGACTTGGACATTTTCCCCCATGGCATCTCGTGCACGCTCATAGGAGTCCCAAGCATCATATCCGTCATGGGTTCTCATGGCTGAACCACAACTTACTTTTTCCAAAATATACTATGACTCTGCAAAATGTGTTATCAACACCATTTGTTAGGCACACAGTAATTCAAAATCAAAACCATTTACTTACTGTCACCTGGTCGATCTAGGCCCAATACTACAAACCGCAGCTCTGATTAATTGATTCTCGGCCCATCCAGGCCCAATGCTGCAACACACAGCTCGAATACCACACTATATTGTACTACAAGTTGGTATTAGAGGGTATTCTTGACTTCTTTCTAGTCCATCCAGGCCCAATGCTGCAACCCGCGGCTCTGATACCACAATGTCATGTACCCATACCCCAATATCACGCGGAAGATAAAAATTTCATCGAGAACCTTCACTATTCATCAAAACATAGGGCATGGTCGTGAACCACATCTCAACATTTCCAACACTGTAACACCCCCTCCCATCTTCCATAGATCAGTTCAATAATCTGCAAGGAAATATCTCAGAGGAGATCAGACAGTGAAGAGAAAACGTGATGGAAATAAATGATCATAAATGATCTCGCAGACTGGAACCAAATCAACGGTTCAAAATCCACCCGCAAAAATCAATGGTGCAAAAATCCCAAGTTGTGGCATCGAAAAGTTACAAAACTTGCAACCTCACTTCTCACATCCCACATTGGAAATAGATCAACGGCAAAGAATCATCCCGCAAAGATCAATGGCACGAAGATTTGAATGGCAGGTTTGGGAATTATGGAAATTGCGACACCACGATCCTGCATCCTGCAAGTTGCAAAGAGGAAGTTGCGGAAGGGAAATATGCGGAAACCAAAACCTACAAAATAGCATTCTGCACCACGCAAACCTGTAATTTAGTGCAAAGAAGAGTTTCTAATAGGAAACTCAGCTTTTCCACTTAATTCTTGGATCGATCTGATTATTCAGGCCATTACCGATATGGCCAATATACCCTGCAACTTATTTTGAAATGCATTGATGGGAAAACATACATAGATGTCTATAATTTTAGTTATTCAAAGGAACAATGCACCAATTCAGCATAGCAACATGTTCATCACATTCCATCAAGCAATTTGCAAAACAAGAAATACAATTGTAGAGAATAACATAGAAAAGAACACTTATCTTGAATAGAACTTGTCCTGCAACTAGCTATGTCGCTGTAACATTCCACCCAACTCTAGGCAAGTGTGCTCCTTAGTCTCTTAGCAACACTGCAATTCCACCCCCGAGCTGGGCATGATTTCCTCAAGGAATAAGGGAACACTAGCAGACTCATACATAGCCAAGGTGCAATAACACTTAGCTAAGCCAACACCATTGGGTTTATCATGTTGTAAGGGAAAACATCCCAACATATGGGTTTCATAGGCCACTCTTGCAAGCCATCTCACGGTTGGGTTTCATAGACTGTTCACAGTCAAGTCAACCTTCACCTTAAGGACCATTCAAGCCAACATATGGGTTTATCAAACTATTCATAGTCAAGCCATCTTGCTACTAGGTTTATCAGGCTAATTAGCTAAACCATCATTCGTGGTTGTGTTTATCAGACTATCCAACCAAACATTACTCACCAGGTCAAACACAACAAGACATAGCCTAGCCAACATATGGGTTTATCAGGCTACCAGCCAAGCCATCCTTCCAGTTGGTTTTATCAGGCTTCCAAGGCAATGGGCAGGAAGAACTGCTAAGCTAGTGAGCTCATCTACAGAGCTCGGAACACCTTCAAAATACCTATCTGGCCTGGCTTCCCCGCTGTCTACACACCCAACAAAAGGAAGTGTCCCCTTCTTTGCTTCACAGCCCCTCGAGCTACACCTTCCCTTCTAGTGCTCTTCAGGATGTGCATAGAAGGTTCACCAGCCACTCTTATCTTATCATGAGGTTCCACACTAGTTTTATCAAGCACGTTCTATGTCTCCTCCATTCCTAAATATTGTACATAGCTTAGATACGAACCAGGGTGCACAACACAACAACCAGAGGGAGACTCCACAACACAAGCTTACTCTGGAACACGAGTAACAGGGTCTCATACACTCTGTAGTTTAAGGCATGCTGCAACATAGCAATCACAGTCTTTCCAAGGGAAAGACACTCATAGAACGTGAAGGATACCCACTGGAAGAGTTCCGCTGCTACCACAATGTCACTCTCCCCGGAAACAAAGATGGGGGTGAATGATGAATGCTGAATGAACCAGCATGTCTCGTTGTTCTCCAAAGTGAGAGTAAATCCCAAAACATGAATGCATGGGTCAGAACTAGCATACAGTTCTAGTGTTTTCTTGTCCATGCAAGAAAAACACGACATTCCAAAACTGGGTGCTCTGCCCAATTCAAAATTGCCCATACTCTTCCTCTTCCAAACAATAACTACCTCAACCACCTTATGGCAGAATAAATGGTTGAGAAGAGAAGACAAGAAAGAGGGTAGTTGACAGTTTTGATGGGTTCTCCCCATGACACATGGCTTTTCCCCAAAATGGCTCAAGGTTAACATTCCCACCCCCTTATCCTTAGGAATATCATGCCCCCATCTCATTATTCGTTGCATTGACATAGCTAGCTATGGGTTTTCATTAATTTGCATATTTACATGATTTTTACAAACATGCCTTACTTAGCACAGAAACCATAGGAATCAACCATGATCGCCTCTATTAAAACATTAATCAATGATAGGGCGTTGTCCTTGAGCTCCTTGTCATGACTCGATATAATATTTACATCATATACATTAATGCAACGGGGTCAAAACCGAGGTGTTACACTTTACTAGGATTCCTTCCATAGTTTCATATGCTTTACAATGAACCAAAAGGAAGTTCCAACCTGTTAACAGGCCCCCCGAAAGACCACACACATTAGTGGCATAAAATTTCCACCCCAGCAGGAGCTTAGAGAAAACCAGGATGGAAGGATAACTACTGCACATGGTTTCTTGAATAAGGATCATATCCACAGCCAGAGAGAGAAAAAGAGAGCAGAGGGTTTTTTGTTTGGCTAACCCCCCAAAGCCACGGACATTAAGAGAAATAATCCGCTTTAAGAAACAACAGAGGAGGGTGAACTTGCTCTAAGAACCCTGGAGTGTGTAGTTAGAAGACTTTTGGCTGCATCCTTTATCCTGACAGACAAAGGAGTATAAGTTAAGGGGTCCTAACTCGTTCCAGGTTTCCCTAGAGGCTTCTTTCTCTGTTTTCTAATCGTTACATTTTCGAAGCGAATGGAGTCAAGAGGCAGGGTGGACGGTGAAATCGGTGTGTTTGCTGAGAAGATTGAGAGGGTTTTCAACAAATCGAGATCCAAGAAAGTAGGAGAAGAGCATGGACTGTGTGGTGGAGAGGTTGGGATACGAGGGGAAACCTGACCCACTAAGGGAGGAAAGTCTTCGGGAGAGAAGAGAGGATCCTCCTCCCTCAACACAGTTGATCAAGGGACATTTAAACAAGGATCTTCCAAGGGCTCAGGATACTGTGAGAGGGAATGTTGATCACAAGTTTCATGCCCCAACGAAAAGGGAGAAGCCAACAGACCCAAAGGCTCAAACATCGACCCACCAGCATTGATATTCTGAATGATAAGAAGATTCTTATTAGAAACATCACCACACAAATACATAGAGTCTAAGTACTTGCCTGCTTTAGGACAAAGAGGAAGAGCCGAGACCAGGGACTGAGTTGGTTCTCCCTGAGGTACCGGAGAGGGAGAGCCATCCTCCCAATTAGAAGGTGCCATTCCCTAAAGGATCCAAGGACAAGACCGCCGCAAGTGTCCTACCTCATGACAACAGTGGCACCGAAAGGGGATATGCAGGTAGTCTAGATTTTGGCAAATAAGATAGTCTCCACACAGGATTTCCACTTTAGCAGGCGGACCTTTTGAAATATCTAACTCAACCAGAACCTTTTCCTTACATTTATCAAAGATGGTCTGGAAATAATCCTCGAGCACCACAAACCTTCCAATGGTATTCGCAATGCCTTCCAGAAGACCTTTACTCCATAACAGATAAGGAAATGTACGGAGAATGACCCATAAGTGGTGCTTGACCACCTTCTCACGCAACAAATCAAAATCCACGTGCCAACGGTTCAGCACCAGAGATCCCATACCAATCTTCCACAGGGAATCTAAAATGAGCGACGCATGACCAGCCTCTAGAAAAACAATAACTAGCCACCCTTTAGCGAGTAAGATAATCATGGGCACGTACATGAGAAAAGGCTTCCAATAGGTAGTGACCCACTCGATCCATTCTCTTTTCCCCATACTGCAGTATTCCAACCTGCCAAGAAGAGCCCGATTACACAGGGCATCAACACGCTCCATAAAGATATCCTACCAAGCACATAGTGAAAACGTCCATCCTAAGCCTTTATGGCCCTTTCTTTCTGTCTGTTGCGAGGATTTGTTGGGCCCATATGTGGAGAGGAGGAAGCCCCACGCGCACCAGCGCCCACAAATTTAGACCCAAGATTAACCATCAGTCCAAAACCCTAACTCGATCATGACATAAATAACCCCTCACAGCACCGCCGTAGACGATAATCGCAGCCCGAAATGACCACAAATGGAGCATGGTCAAAAACTTTGAACCCCTAAGAGAGCAAGATATTACCGTCAAGAGAGTTGTAGAAGACACAACTGATGAGGGATAAGAGCCACAAACCCTATCACTGGTCACAAAGCATAAAATACTGGCAAGTGCCCCAAGAGAGGCCCTGCACAGCAAACCCGAGCCCTAAACCTAGAGCACCACACACCATGAGACTACTGACAGAAACTCTGCATTTCAGAATAAAACAATAGAAACACCAGAGAAACGGAGCCCCCTAGCCACCCGACCGTCAGACCATAAGGAGACCGCCAAGAGAAACCGACGGCATGAAAACGAGTCAACCCATCAAAACATTCATCATCACCCATCTCTTCACTGGTAAGGGGGAGGTGACTCGACCCCAATTCAACCCACAAAAAATAGTACAAACCCAATAATACCCCAACTTTGGCAAGAAATGACTAATGCAGCGATTAGCACTCAAAATACAAACCCTCAACATGAAGCCATGCAATAAAAAACTAGAAAAATAACGGCAAAGAAGAGAGCACCACCCTACTGCAGCAAACAACTACCTAAACCAGCCATGCCCACAACATGTGCACTAGTCACAGACCCAAGCAGCAATCGACTATACCATCCCACCAGTCCAAAACAAACAGACTTAATAAAAAACTCATAAAAAAAAGGGCCACCCTGTAAGGCGCCACCGCCAAGGCTGAAAACGAGATATTCCCACTTTTTATAACAAGGTTGGTACTAGTCCCTTGAGAGAGGGATGGACTCCATGTGTGGGGAAAACCAAGAGCATAGAAAAAACGCCGACATCAAAAAATGACAAACCCTAAGAAACCGCAAAGAGAGGCGAGAAAAGGACTAGCGAGTGTGCACTTACCAGAGAGGGGAAATACCATCCAAACCAGAGACCAAACCTACATAGCACTTGGAGCAGGCATCCTAGAGACCCCTTATGACGCCCATAACCCTAGCTGAACCAGGTGCCATTCTTTCGCTCACTACCTCTAGGATGCAGCTTTCAGACCAAGCAAGATGCCTTAAAGGCATTAAGAGGCCAACTTTTTCTCTTGAAATGGCCTTGATGGAGTGAGGATCCAAATATTGTATTCTTGTTACAAGCTTATTATGTCCTTCATTAAGTAGCTTATGATGGTAAAGTTATTTTATAATTTCTAGTGCTCCTAATGATTTATGGACTAACCTGATTGTCAACAAGTTGTGATTGCAGAGAATGTGTTCCAATGGTGGAAAGGAAATTAGTCTATCCTATGAAGACAATATGGTGGAAACAGTTGTATAGTTTACGTACATATATTTTAATGAATGCTCAGAATGCTTAAACATGTTATAAACTTAGATTCCAATTATTCATCGAAAAACGTAGTTATCTAACCTTGTTGTTTTCTCAACAACCGATTCAGGAGATTCATACCTCTTCTCCTACGATTTGTGCCTAGAAGATCGGGTACATTAAAGGGTTACTTGTTATGGAGTATGTTAACCGTAACTAAAGAACATGTTTACTATGTAATAGAGTGTTCAAAGAAAATAAAAGGACCTGAATCTTTATTTGAGATTGTGTTATGATGTCATTATTAGTCGTGGGAATGATTATTAATGGTAATTTCTTATTTAAAACTTAGAACAATCAAGGTTTATACTTTATTGAATAATGAAGTATTAACAAATGTCAAGAGTTATAAAGTCATGTTCAAATTCGAAAAATACTTGATCTATTAATTGAAGGATGAAAATTTTACCCCATTTTTCCAAACTTAATCGAGTAAAGTTGGGTATGTTACAATATGTTAATGCGTATAGAAGGCTCTGGGTTTCGTGCAAGATTTCCATGTAATGGCATACCTTCTTCTATGAAAATAACTAAATGCATGTGGAATGCTTTTCTGGGGTTTAGTGCAAGGTTTCTATGGAAGTGCATAAATTCTTTTTTTGAAAGAGACCCAACCTAAAGTTGGTGCTTTGTAGAAAATAGGAACTAACGCATTTGGAAGTCTGTGGGGAATTCAATGCAACATTTCTATGGAATTGTATACCTTCTTCTATGAAAGAAACATAGCCTGAAGTTGGCACTTTGAAGACAATGCATTTAGAAGGTTTGTAGACAATGCATTTAGAAGGCTATGAGGTTCCACAACAGCCTATTATCAAAGCAAATTTACACTAGCAAATTCACTTAAAACTTCTGGTCATTGAACATCAAGAGGGCACAAGATAAGTGTCATGAACAAGTTACATGTTATTTGTTCTCTATGTGTAGTTGTAAACATTAGTTGTCTACTAATTATGTACAACTTATTCATTCATAAGTTACCAATTAATTTTTGTTTTTCTTGTAATAAAATCAATGTGGATAGTACATTTGTCTCATCCTCTAGTAATCATAAACACTACTCCACCTCAAATTCTAAGATATAAATACCCATATATATAATTATTTTGATAAAAAAAATTAACACTAGGGAGGTGAGAAGAGATGTCTCAGCATTTTGGGGAGTGCAATTTATTATTGTCTTTTGGAAATTAACAATTGTCATTTTAATACAAGTTTATAATAAAACTTGTACGATAATAGGAATTTATATTTTTTTTTCTACATATGATAGAAATTGTTTGCAAATATAATAAAAAGTTTGTAAAAAAGATATAGTAAAACCTATGTTAATAAAGTTAAATTAGTAAGATTTTTTTTTAAGTTAAGCTATTATTTTATGGTTGACTAGCACAATTACTTAATTTGTGGTTGGTGAAAGATCTTAAGTTATTTTATTAAAAAGTTAAGCTATTTTTTTATGGTTAACTAGCACAACCACACAATCACTTAATTTGTGGTTGGTGAAAGCCAAGTTAAGTACCACAAAATTATATGTTCTTTTTTAAAGAGGGTTCAACATTTGTTCGAAGGCTACTCCACCAAGAAATATACTAACACTAGATGCAAGGTAAGTTACAACCAATGGACACCACCAAATTATATGTATTCATAAATAAGTTAACAGTTATCCATTTATCAACCATCAATTATTTTGTTTATATATATTTTTTCTTTCTCACATTCTTATAGTTATTTTTTATATTTTTTTATCTTTCAATTTATTTTTTTTCTCTCAATTTTTTTAAAGGTTATTCATTCCTATGCTCTTAAAAAACATAAACTGTAGCTCATAACAATTTAAATTTTAAATTAATTTATTTTACAAACATTTAAATTTTCAAAAATAAAAATATTAACCAAATGAAACAAATTGGATGCCCCTCGTTCTAATACATATATTAATTTTGAAAAACTACTTCAAGATTATTTGATAATTTTAATTTTATTCATTCACGTTTCTATCAAAAAGTTTTCCGAATGCTGGATTTAAATTTGGATTCGATACTCTGCAAGGCTGGCACGGCTAATCAGATGAAATTTTAAAGTAATTGTCTTGAAAGAAGAATCGTTACAAAATAGATCCAATTTTATTGCAGATAAGTGCAAACGTATTAACCGAAAATGAATTTATGTAAATGAAGGAACTATACGATCCACTGTCCGATTACAGATCCTTGGAATTAAATGAACGAGCGGAAGATACTGCAGCCTTCTTGCTTATTCCACACCAGACAGACGCGATAAAGAATTGAGAAACTATATACCAATAAGCATCACAAACCCAATCAGAGCCGTGGCATGTACACTTGTCACTTCTATATGCTGATTGCCTAAATAATATACGTTAACGATCCCACTATTCCCACAAAATGAATCAGCATGCTCACGCCCATCATCGATCCTGCGTTGGCAGAGGCAGTTGGCCCCTCCTTGGTAGATGGAGAAATTTCCCCGCCAGTAGTAGGACTCGTAGTTGGAGGAAGAACTGCTGGGGTGGCGGGAGACTTAGCTGTGGGTGTGGGATTACTAACCACTGGAGTTGGAGACGAAGGGGCCGCAGCAGGAGGACTCGAAACGGGAGATGAAGGGGCCGCAACAGGAGGACTCGAAACTGGAGACGAAGGGGCCGCTGCAGGAGGACTCGAAGCTGAAACCAACAAGAAACAAATTGAACTTACAATTAATTCTCCTCCTCCTCAATAAAGAAACGGACAATGAGAAACAAACAGCAACTATATCAAGTAGCAATTAGAATATTGCAATCCATTCACTTGACTAATAAGAAAACATTCTGAATATGATGATGAGGCAATTACAAGCAGGTGATTTGCATTGGCTGACAGGCGGAGTTGTAATTTTGCAGGCGCCTGGCAGAGCGAGAGCCCGAGTTTGGTTGATAGGAATCCCCAGTGTATTGTTGGTTGTGGTAAGCAGCTGGCAGAGACAGGCGGCGCTGGTGTTGACGACGGAGGCAAGGGCGGTGCAGCAGCCGTGTGTTGGAGTAGTATTGTTCTGTCCTCCAGGCTCCATGAAGGCGAGGCACGGCACCAAACTCAACAGAGAAGCAGTACATGACGAACTAGCTGGAGGTGCGGATTGAGCTTCCACCATCAATACGATGCCCGCATGTTCCCCCGCTGCTATGACGATAAGAAGTACTAATGCCAATGCTCGGACGTTGGCCATTGCTATATGAACAACAATCAATCTAATCCCAGCGAGCGAGAGAGGGAAACACACAATGAGTAGACAAAGATCCGTACAGAATAAGAAAAGTGAAATCTGTGAGGACTCGAGTAAAGCAGTGTCTGATCCGATCCGATATAGACAGAGTATTGGTGGTGATCCGTTCATCTAACTTTCTAATATATTCTCCAATTGTTCCACCACTCTTTTTGCATTTAAAAGTGTTTGTTTAAACGATAAATTCAATGCTTCGTTCATTGTTCGTTAGTTAACCAACTGTTTCCGCTTAGTGAGGCAGTCAGTTGTACTTGTCATATGCGTATTGAATGTTTCAATGTATTACGGAACAAACTGCTTTTTCCAACATATTATTCTAGAACGTTCCATTTCATCAGATGGTCCAAAGCGAAACAGAAGGCTAACATGGCGGACATAGCAGGCCACAGAAAAAGTAGGGTAGACAACCCAACCATGGTGAACTTTTGAGAATAGTAAAGCAGGATATCCACGTGTAATTTGAAGGCCCTCTTTTCACTGAAGTTGGTAGCGGCGTTGTCCATGTCAATGCTTTAAGCAACATTCAAGATAGAAATCGTGTAAGTATACGTCTCCTAATTAGAAAGCTATTACAAGATTAGTATTGATTTGTTAATGTAAAATTATAACGGGGTTAAGTATTTCAAAACACTCTCAAATCAAACGTTGCGTTGAGTTGAGGAATTGATGCAATAGTACAAGGATTTTACTGCCCGGTAGAAGTCACAATGACGTTTGTGATCATGGTTGGATGTTTGGAAACGCCTCCTCATTATTGTCTTCGTCCTTTGAGCTACACTTAGTTGGGAGGGGATTTAATTTTTAAATAATAATAAAAAATATAAAAAAAATAGGTAGTTGTTACATGGATAACTATTAGTTGATGCATGGATAACTTTTAATTGATGCATTGATAACAAGTAAGACGATCCATTTAATTAGCAACAACCACATTAATAATTTTAATGTGTTCAACTACATCAATAGAAGTATCCCTGCAAAATAACCAATATAATATCTGTTAATAACATACAAAGATAATAACCACGAGAGTTACAAGCATGCCTGGAATTTGACGTTCCACAAAACGTTTTTTTTTTCATTTTTACAGGTATTTGACATGTAAGTTTTTGATAAACACGTCAAAGTGATTGGTAAAAAAATATTTCAAACGTCTATTTGACTTTTATGAATTTAGATAACCCGTCAAATTTTTTAATACCTATGCTAACTATTAAAACTTAGTTAACAATCCTTAGCCATTATGTTGGGTCACCTCCTGTGCTGCGTGCTGCTCTTAATTTTATCCCAGGAACACATAAATGCTAGACTTCTCTATTTTAGTGTATGTGTATTGTATTTATTTATATTTTGTGTTTCTAATTGTATTATTAGTCTTCAGCTATGAGTCTTCACATTTTTCCAAAAAAATCTCTAAAATTTTATAATTTGCTTAATTAGTAAATTTTTATATAAATATTTTACTCATATTTATATATATTATAAAATAAAAAAATTATTCCCATTTATATATAATATCAAAAATAAATTGACACCGAGAAGAATTAGTTAAACAGTCAAATAATAGACCACGAAAAACTTGAAACCGTCATTAAATTTTTATTCACAGGCACAAGAAAATTGAATTTCCAGGGCTGGTTACGAGAGTTACAATTGTAGTTAACAGTTGCACATTTCTGTTGAAACTCACTATCTTTTCCACTAATTATATCCCATTCTAACAATTTTTCAATGGCAATGACACAGTCTACAAGGAAATCTCCTTCCCTGCCCATTGCGTACAGCACAATGTGATTGGCTTCTCCGATGATAAGAAGTGCAGCATGAGATGTGAAGAGGTCTCTCAGCTCTTGTAGATTGGCATTGTAATCTTTATCGGAAACCATTTGGGAAACATACAAAATAAACATTGCAAATTAAACACGATCAAAGTGCAAAATAAACACTACAAATAAATAGGGTCGAAGTCCCTTAACATAGGAATTTAGAATGTTTGTACGTCTCTTTCACTATACTCATAGCAGGCTTGTTGTCAAGTTTCCATGTAGGCACGAATTCAGAAATAGCTTTGGAATACCTGGTATGCTACCGATTCTAATCCTTTTGAAGCAGTTATGGGACAAGTGATGTCTGATTGGGTACAAGTGGAACTCAATAGGTAGCATATTCACAATTCTTGCGGCCTCCATGGCACCGCAATATTGACACTAACAACGGCGTCCATACAAATGATCATGAGTGTACACTTGTTAAGTCCACCTTAAGTCCATACGTTTAAACATATACCAACACCACCCTAGTGCTTGAAGTAGCGGTTATCCCCCATTCATCAAACAAATTCTTAAAGACACTGTTTGTTAAACTATTCATTGTCCTTCATCAAACAAATTGTTAAAGACACTATTGTTAAACTATTCATTGTCCTGTGATTGTCCTTAACTAAAATATGATGACCATGAAAGCGATCTAGATTATACACTTGGTGTTTGTTATCTTTAATCTAGTAAATTTATAATTCGTCCTCCATCTCTAAAAAAATATAAGATATAAATGCTTATAGGCGCCTATTGACGTGACTAGTTGAAGGTGGGTGATAACAATTAGTTGAGGCATAAACAACGCATGATTACAACTACGCATCCATAGAAAACGTAACACATAACTTGTTTGCGGCACTTAACATGTGGCCTATCAATGTTCATTGGCCATAAGTTTATTAGAGTTAAGAAACAGAGATGAAGTACAAATGGTGGAACACCAATGGGCATATTGATTCCCTACATAACAACAATACCACGGGCCAATACTATGGGCTAGAAAATACTATGGGTCACTAATCAAGATCAGGTGACCAAATCAACTACTCAACTAACTAACTAATTAATGATGCATATGACCAGTGAGATTACAATTTTCAACACACCCCCTTAATATCAAGGGGTATAACATCTTCAACATTGTCAATGCATAAGTGCTCTCTCTGATATTCAAATGCACTTGTTCCCAATGGTTTGGTAAACATATCAAACAACTACTCCTTAAAGCCACAAAACTGTAAAGAAATTTGTCCATCATTGACTAACTCATGAATGAAATGGTAGCAAGTGTCAATGTATTTGCTTTTTCTATGAAATACATTATGTTTGAGAAACTGTATTGCATATCTATTATCACATAAAATAGAAGTTAGATCCTTTTTAGTGTGTCCCATATCCTTTAAAAGTCTTCATAGCCAAACTGCATGCCAAGATTCTGTGGTGGCTGCTACATGTTTTGCTTCTGCAGAAGACATACTGACAATGGGTTGTTTCTGAGATGCCCAAGAGATCTGATTTGTACCCAAATGGAAAGCATAACCAGATGTGTTTTTCCTATCATCAATACTTCCTACAAAATCACTGTCAGTGTACCCTGTGAGAGTATTGTCTGGTGTATGAGTGTACCAAAGTCGATATCCGAGTGTGCCTACAACATATCTCAAAATTGTTTTTCCAACTTTCATTAGAGGAAATTTCAACTCAAAATGCGCCTTTTAACTTTAACTCAAATTCCATGTCATCATGTCTTAGCCAAAGAAATTTCTTTAAATTTGAAATACCGTATGGTTCTTAAACACTTTTTTAATATAAATTTGAGGATAGGTATCATAAAAAAAAACTATTTTTTTGTTTGTTTGTATTTTCGACATATCTCCCCGTTTTTTTACTCAAATTTCGATCGGGAGAGCTCGTTGGATGCGGAATTAAATTCCGCATCCAACGAGTACCCACTCGGCATACTTTTGACGAACCCTGCTACCCGAAAAACAAGAAATACCTAAAAAACGTGATGATGACATCATCATCACATTTTTTCAGGTATTTCTTGTTTTTGGGGTAGCAAGGTCTATCAAAAGTATGCCGAGTGGGTACTCGTTGGATGCAAAATTTAATTCCGCATCCAACAAGCTCTCCCAATCGAAATTTGAGTAAAAACACGGAGAGATATGTCGAAAATACAAACAAAAAAATAATTTTTTTTTCTTTCTCCAAAATTAATAAATATTATTTTATTATTTTAACTATTATTTTATTAATTTTTTTTAGGAGGCCCATTTTGAGGTGAAATTTCCTCTAATGCCAGTGAGATTTGTTAAGTTTTTAATGGTTATATCAAATCTTAAAACAGTTTGCATCATAACAGCATAACCATAAGCCAAAAGATCACTGAAAGATAGACAACCACAACCACACAAAAAGAACACAAAGATTTATCCTGGAAAAAACCCAGCAAAAGCTTCCTCAATATAGATGCCCCAAAAGATAAAAGGTAAAACCCAAAAGACTGATCCTCCTCCTTCTCCATCTACGGTTCTTTCTCTCTCTCTCTCTTTTGCGCTACACAAGTGAGTGTGAGTGTGTTCAAATGAGAAGCACCTCACCTCTATTTATATTATTTCATTCACTTAATATTTAACTTAGTTATGTAGGCTCGAGTAACCACAACTGGGGTACTAATGACTCGACTTACAACAGAGGGAACTTCCTCATGACTCTTATCAATTCTCCCAATTAGGAACATTGGGGTACAAAGAAATACAAGTGATTCTCCCGATAGGAGCATTAGGGACCATTAAAATATATTTGGAATATTCTTCGAAGTTACAATAATTCAACATTGCCCCTTAACAAGAAGGGTATTCTACAACAACAACAACAACAATAGTAGGAGAGAGAGAAGGCATCATCAACATCATCAGGGTGATACATCTATAAATCATTGGAATATTTTCATCATCTTTAACATATAGTCTTCATCTTCAATCTTTAGCAGCAACAATACTTTGACCGCTCGATCGACAACATCATCATCAGCACTTTGACAACACTTTGACATTTAGATCAACAACATCATCATAAGCACTTTGACCTTTCGATCAACAACATCATCATCATCAGCACTTTGAATTTTTTATCAACAACATCATCATCATCATACTCTGATCTTTCGATCAACAACATCATCATCATACTTCAAACTTTTGATCAGCATCATCATCATCATCATACTTTGAAATTTCGATCAACACCATCATCATCATACTCTGATCTTTTGATCAGTACATCATCATCATCACACTCTGATCTTTCAATCAAGAACATCATCATCATCAACAACCTGCAATCAACAATACAAAGACAAATGTCTTCGGATCACTTTTGGACTTAAGTCCAAGGATGATATAATCCTACAACATTCACAGGGACCGAAGTCTCCAGATACATTTTGAACAAAATTTCAAGGATGATGCAATCCCACCACATTCTCGTGGATCGAAGCCTCCAGATACCTTTCTGAACCGAAGTTCAAGGATGATGCAATCCCACCACATTCTCGGGGACCGAAGCCTCCGGATACCTTTCTAAACCGAAGTTCAAGGATGATGCAATCCTACCACATTCTCGAGGACCGAAGCCTCCAGATACATTTCTGAACCGAAGTTCAAGGATGATGTAATCCCACCACATTCTCAGGGACCAAAGCCTCTGGATACCTTTCTGAACCGAAGTTCAAGGATGATGCAATCCCACCACATTCTCAAGGACCAAAGCCTCCGGATACCTTTCTGAACCGAATTTCAAGGATGATGCAATCCTACCACATTCTCGGGGACCAAAGCCTCCGGATCACTTCTGGACAAATGTCCTGGGATGATACAATCCCTCTTCATTCTCGAGGACCGAAGTCACCGGATCACTTTAGGACAAGTATCCAGGGATGATACAATCCCACCTTCTACATCATTGCTCCCCCTTTCGAGGAAGGTCTTTCCGAACAACACCAAGATTGTCTAGAAATTGTTCGAACTTTATCCGAGATAGAGGCTTCATCAACACATCAGTGTTGAATCATCATCTTGTAACATCATCATTTGAACCATCATCATCTGCATCTTCAGTATATGAATACTGAACTATCATCATCTGTATCTCTCCAGTATGTGAATACTAAAGTATCATCATCTGTATCTCCAGTATGTGAATACTGAAACATCATCTATATCTTCAGTATGGGAATACTGAAACTATCATCATCTGTATCTCCAGTATGTGACTACTGAAACATTATCTATATCTTCAGTATGGGAATACTGAAACTATCATCATCTGTATCTCCAGTATGTAGAAATACCAAATTTATATGTGCTTTGATGGAACAATGGGTTCTCCATCATCTTTATACAACTCTGGTTATCGCATAGAATCTCAATAGTATCCATCTCCAGGTCAAATAGACATATCATTAGCTTCCGAAGCCATATGGCTTCACAACTAGTAGAGCAAGCTGCTATGTCTTTTGCTTCAGCCGTGCTAAGAGCAATACTGGATTGTTTCCTGATGTACTTCTTTTGTCTGAGATACTTCCAGCCCAATCTGCATATGTTATAGCCATACAATTTGTAATTATGGTTTTCATCATAGTATAGACCAAAGTCTATAGTCCCTTTCAGATATCTCATCACATGTTTTGCAGCTATTAGGTGAACATGTCTAGGTTGAACTAGATACTGATTCAAGGTGTTCACATCAAAACAAATGTCTGGTCTGGTATTTGTTAGATACATCAACGACCTAATAATTTGTTTGTATTGAGTCACATCCACTAACTCTGACTAGTCATCAGCTAGCAACTTTAGGTTGGAATCCATGGGTGTGGCCATGACTTTACATTCCAACATATCAAATCTTTTCAAAACTTCCACTGCATACTTTCCCTGATTGAGAAAGATTCCTTCTGAGTTCTGCCATACTTCAAGACCTAGGAAATAATGCATTAGACCAAGGTATTTCATCTCAAATTCTTGAGCGAGCTTCTTCTTGCATTCTACAATCTGTTTCTCATTCCCTGTCAGAAATAGATCATCCATATATAGTAATAGTATGACAGGTTCATCTTCTATAACCTTGAAGCAAAGGTTAGGATCAGCTTTACTCTTGGTAAAACCCATGCTCGTTAGGAAACTATCTGTCTTTCCATACCAAGCTTCGGGAGTTTGCTTCAGTCCATACAAGGCCTTCTTCAACTTGCATACATGATTCCATCTGTCTTCAACTTCAAATCCTTGTGGCTATTCGATGTAAACCTCTTCCTCAATCATACCATTCAGGAAGGTTTTCTTTACGTCCATCTGGTGTAAGTTCCACTTCATCATGGAAGCAGGTTCCATGATAATTCTGATGGAAGTGTGCCTTGCTTCCTAGAGAAAGTGTCTCTTCATAATAAATTCCCTCTCTCTGAGAGAATCCTCTAGCCACAAATCTTGCCTTCCATCATCAACATGTTTTGTCTTGCAAGTCCACTCGGAAGATACCACACTCTTGCTTTCTGGTTTGGTTACTATATCTCAAACATCATTCTGGTATTCTTCCATCATTCTGTGAGGTCATCGCCATATCCTAGTCTTTCGCATTCAACCTTGAAGGTTGGAACCCACTTTACTCTTGGTAAAGTCTCAATCCATCAGGAAGTTGTCCATCATGTCATACTATGTCGAACTCAAAGATCTTATGTAGTCCCTGAAGCGGAGCATAATCTTCCCTCTTCATTCTATACTGGAGTGACATGTATCATTCTCTACTACTATGTATCTATCTCAGTTTACCAAGATCCTTTTTATATTGAACTTTGTCGAAATGTTCCTCATGCACCCATCTGTGAGCTTGTTGTCTTTTTTCGGTTTCCATCTTCAACCTTGTAGCAAAGGTTAAAATATTCATCACTCTAGGTGGTCTGTCAAGCTCTTGGATGTCCTTTTCTATGGGTGCCTTCTGATCTCGTACAAAGCATATTCTGTACAGGTGGTTCTCTACTCGATATACACCTCTACTGGAGAAGTGTGTTTGATCAATAGAGTATATCATGTCATAGTCTATTCTTTTTGAGGCAAACCACGAACCTTGCTTTGTACACTTGTTCTTATAAATCCATATGGAAGACACTATGGACTTCCCTTCAGGTCTCGAAACCATATCATAGACAACATTCCTTATGATCAACTGTTACTCTTTAATCATAGCTTATTTCATAGCCGGAAAGGTTAGCATCAATGATGTCACCCAACTGTGTTACACAACTAGAGTGTGTCTGAGGCCTCTTGGAAGTATCGCCATACTTTTCTTCATCTTGAGTTATCTTTCATACCCAATTTCTTCATCTTTCGAGGTGGATCTACCGCTCTCTGAAGCTCTTTCTTGCATCACGGTGTCTCTGACCTTGGGAGCTTCAGATTCATATTTATTGGAGTGAATCTTGAATTGTCATGACTTGTTCTTCGAAACAAGTCTCATCCTTCTTTTCTTGTAAGTGGTTGTACATGACCTTTCCTACAAGTCAAATGCACTAGTTGCATGGTTAGAACCATTTTATAGAGCACATGCATAATGACAAATTCTTATGCATCATGCAAATGTTTACATAATACAACATTCATCCATATCTCATGGAAACTTTCTAGATGCCTTCCATCTCTACCATGACATCATTGAGATTTTGCATTAATCCAATATGTCAACAAAGAGGTTTCATTCTAGATAAGTAGCAATGGAGAGTTGTATAACACCATGAGCCACTTACCCATCACATGCATATTAGTAGTATACTGTCATTAATGCAAACATTCTATCATGCATAACACATCAACTGAATATAAAACAATATCATGAAATGACAATTGAATACTTATCTTTTATTTGTTTCATGGGTAGACTCCTTCTTGATCCTCCTACTTCATCATCTTCTTCATGCATGAAACCATCATTTCTTATCCAAATGCTAAAATGGCTAAGAGGTTCTTCAAGAATTGAGTTATTCATATTCCTCATCGCTTGAGGGATCTTATTTGAATTGTGAGCGATTTATCTTCAGTTGCTCCCATCTTCTCTTCTCTTATAATGAGTCAAGTTTCTTCTTGTGTAAGGCTTTAGCCTCATCTCCCTTTGGAACTGGAGGCTCTCCACTTATGTAGGTGTCCAATTCATTTTCTTCAAGAACCAGTGAAATATTATGCTTCCATGCTCGAAAGTTTTTCAGATTTACCAAGCTTGTCATCAACCTAGGGTGCTAGGTCAATTTGAAATGATAACCTCAAATGTAAATGGCAAAAGATTAGATCTTACCGGTTTGAGGTGTTCGTCCTAGTTCCGGATCTGAATGATCTAGGGTTTGACAAAGAAACCCTAATTTTCAAAACTTGGAATCTTTCATATCTAATTGGACAGAAATATGTGCTTCCTGAAGGCAAGATGAGCAGCATATTCATTTTTCCAAAACTGTGATCAAAATTGCAAAACATCTTATGCCCTAGTTTTCTTCAGTTTCTTCTCCAGGATTCGTAATATTGTTTCTATGGTATCTCCAAAATTACTACTTCTATATGTCTAAAATTTTGTACTAACATAGCCTCGCATGTCCTCTTTCCAACACCATAGGTTAGAGCATAATTGGTTTTAACAATTGGGACTTATATGCGTTTTCCCAAGGTGAGTCATTTCAGGACTATTCAAAAGAGCGAACTTGTACGGACTGCCACATGTCATTGTTTCATGTTCATGGTCTGAAAGTTTTTCCACAGAAATTACAATCCATTCCCTTTCTAGAAAATCTTCATAAATTTCATTTGGACCTTCGTAGCCCGATCTATAGCAATTCTCCGTAGGTCACCTGTTTAAGGATGAATCCTGAAAGAGGCTGGAACTCTAACTTGGAGGAATCATATCTACTATAATATAGAGAATATGAGGCTGAAACGTTTACACAATGTACATAAGGAATTTCTCTTCATCCTATGAAAGTTTCGGCTCCTGAACCTTCTCCAATCTCGAGATATAGCGAATATACCAAAATTATTAGTTTTAGTATTTTAGGGTTTTCAAGCATGAAACCCTAATCTTCAATAGTTGTAGTTGTAGCAATGTTTAGGCTACACAATGACTTCTTTCAGGGTGGATCTAATACCATGTTAAGTTCTTAATGGTTATATCAGATCTTAAAACATTTTTCATCATAACAGCATAACCATAAGACAAAAGACCACTAAAAGATAGACAAGCACAACCACACAAATAGAACACAAAGATTTATCCTAGGAAAACCCTAATGGGAAAAACCCAGCAAAAGCTTCCTCAATATAGATTCCCCAAAACATAAAAGGTAAAACCCAAAAGACTGATCCTCCTCCTTCTCCAGCTACAGTTCTTTATCTCTCTCTCTTATGCGCTACACAAGTGAGTGTGAGTGTGTTCAAATGAGAAGCACCTCAACTCTATTTATATTATTTCGTTCACTTAATATTTAACTTAGTTATGTAGGCTCGAGTAACCACAACTGGGGTACTAATGACCTGACTTACAATGGAGGGGACTTCCTCATGACTCTTATCAATTCTCCCAATTAGGAACATCGGGGTACAAAGAAATACAAGTGATTCTCCCGATAGGAGCACCGGGGACCACTAAAATATATTTAGAATATTCTTCGAAGTTACAATAATTCAACAAGAGCCCTTGGGAGACCCCATAAATATGGAAATAAGACTAGAAACATACATCAAATCATGTCTAGTTGTAGTCAAATACATTAAACTACCTACCATTCTTTGTATATAGTGTAGCATTTATTGTTGGTCCATCATCATTTTTTGTTACCTTGGTGCCTAGAGTAATGGAGGTTTATGTTGGTTTACATTTATCCATTTTGAATATCTACAAAATATCAATAGCATACTTATGATGACAAATGAAAATACCTTGATCAGTTTGAGTAATTTCCAGACCAAGGAAGTACTTCATTGGTCCTAGATCAATCATTTCAAATTATTTTTTCATTCATTGGGTATATGATAAAATGAATCAGAACAAAAATATTAGATTTGCAACACTAGTCTTAGTGACACTAAATGCTTCTTCATGAATCGTGTCCTGAATCATGGGTGATCTGTTGAGCAATTAGATTGAGCATGCAACAACTTCATCCCAATACTCATCTAATAGCTTCTCATGTGATAACATGCTACGGGCCATGTTAATGATGGTCTGGTTCTTTCATTCAAAAACTCTATTATGTAGTGGAGTGTATCTGGTGGTGAACTGTCTCTGGACGCTATGCTGCTTGAAGAAATCCATAAACTCATGTGAATCATATTCACCTCAACCATATGACCTCAGCACTTTAATGAACTTTCGAGAATGCTTCTCAGTCATGGACTTTAACTCTTTGAATATGGAGAAGGTCTCTGATTTTTTCTTAAGGAAATAAATCCCATACTTTGGTGCTAAAATCATTAATAAATGTCAAAACACTACTACATTTTGACCAAAAATCCGACGGCTTTCATGTCGGATTTTCGACACTTCTCTATCGCATGTACGACACTTTGATTTTTTTTGAAGCGTCGAAAACTTGTCGTCGGGTTTCCGACACTTGATTAACCGTCGGTTAAGCAACACCTAAGTAACCGTCGGTTAAAAAATAAGCGTCGGTTAAGCGACAGCTTTTCTTCGACGGTAGTGAAATTTTTTTAAGAAAATCTCATTCCTGCCATCGGATAAGCGACGGATATTAAGAAAGAACGTCGCAAAAGCGACAGATAGAGGCGTCGGAGAAGCGATGGATAATAACATAAGCGTCGAAAGAAGGACAGAAAATACCGTCGGATAAGCGACGGAGTTTAAGGATAACCGTCGAAAAAGCGACAGATCTGGAACCGTCGCTTAAGCGACGCTTGTGACTGTTTTTAAAAAATATATATATAACAGCATGTAATAAAACATAACATCATGCATTGTAATAACCCCACCAGGAAGCTCATCAACGGGAACTCCAAACTCTGCAAGTATTTTGTTTTTCTACAAAATATTTCTTTTCTGAAATGAGAGCCTAGATTGAATCCCACTCTCGCCAAAGAAGGTAAGAAAACCACAAAATGCATTGTAATAACCCCACCAGGAAGCTCATCAACAGGAACTCCAAACTCTGCAAGTATTTTTTTTTTCTACAAAATATTTCTTTTCTGAAATGAGAGCCTAGATCGAATCCCACTCTCGCCAAAGAAGGTAAGAAAACCACAAAAGAAGGTAAGAAAACCACAATTAAAGGTTTTATTGTACAAAACTAGTGATTCACAAGAGTCACAATGTAGATTTTTATCCATGGATATCATGTCCATATCTGACTTCTATAATTAGACCTCAACGCTACAGAACTGATAATGGGTAGACTAGATCTGCATATAGCTTTGCCTTGGTTGTATCAATTATTTTTTCATCAATAAATGGGGTCCTTATGGTGAAACTATGATGACACATTTGTTAACGATTCTAAGCTCTTCCAACCATAAATTGAAGGCATTTGCATGCTTTCCCACTTCAGTTTATGTTGTTGATGGCACTTGGTATTAAAAAAAAAAAATTCTGAAACAGTATAATCCCGATCCCGGATAAAATGTAGCTTACGGGAACACGATTCAAGTAAGTGTGTGGAGCTTGGCTTGAAATATACCTCATTCTAGATACAATTACCTCCAGGATTGGACCACCCTCTCCTCCAATTAAATGAAGTTCATCCACAATGAAAAGGCTGACTTGCTGAACCAGTTTGTGCTGTTTCCATCTCCGAGACAAAGCATCCCATTTCTTTGGTGTGCTTATTATTATCTGGCCCTTTTCAAGGAGCTTCAAATCAGTTGCAGATTCACCTGTCAGCTCAACTACTTTCAGTTCCAATCCTTTGCCAAATTTCTGCTCCCAATCCCGATATCGCTCATTGGCAAGAGCTTCTATAGGAGCAATATAGACACATCGAAATACACTGTCTGTGCCTTTTTGATGCAATCGTAGTAAAGCAAACTCAGCACAGATAGTCTTACCACTACTAGTAGGTGCTGCAACTAAAACATTATCATCTGAGTTATAAAGCACAGTAAATACCTGAGTTCTTCCAAAATCATATTATGGACAATGCAAGCAGTAGAAA
>LPNX010126943.1:3346-33912 GCA_001517045.1 Pseudotsuga menziesii | reverse complement strand
GAGGAGAGGAGAGAGGACGGGGGGATTAGGGATAAGGGGACTAGGAGAGAATGGGGGGAAGGAAGGGGTGTGAGGAGTGGTGGGTTTGGTAAAGAGAGATAGATGAGCAGGTGGTTTTGGGGTTGGGAGAGATGGAGGAGCATTATAGAGAATGGGGGTTATAGGGGGTAAATAAAGGGTGGGAAGGGGTGAGAATGGGGTGAGGTGTAGGGGGGTGTTGAAATAATCTAAATTCAAAGTATATTCTACTTTTACTTTACATTATTATTATTCCTCCTTTGGGATATGTTACTAATGCAAAATTTCATGTAAAAGTCATGAGGTAAAACCTTTGTTGTAAGTTGGGTCAGTAGTACCCATAAAAGAATAATATAATTGTTATTATTAATTTAGCTAGGTAGGCCAGCCCTGATACTTTGATAGGTTGGCCTAGTTAGTATAAAATGTCAATTGGCAAATCACTATAAATAGGACGAACCCTCCCTCATTTGTACACACTCACTCACTAATGTATTGTGTAAGAGAGAGAAACAAAGGAAGGAAAGATAAGGAGGAGGGGTATGGGGATAAAGAAAGGGTGAGGAGGGGGAGAGAACGAGGTGAGGGGGGTTATAGGGGGGTAAAGAAAGGGTGGGGAGAGGGATATAATTGGGTGATGGGGTAGAGGGAGTGTTTAAATTATGTAACTTAAAATAATATTCTACTTGTACTTTACATTATTATTATTCCTCCTTCAAGAGATGTCACTAATGTAAAAGGTCATGTAAAATCCATGAGGTAAACCTTTTGTTGTAAGTTGGGTCAACAATACCCAAAAAAGAATAATATAATTATTATTATGAGTTTTTCTAGGTAGGTCATCCCTGATATTTGATAATTCGTCCTTCTTAGGGTAAAATGTCAATTGGGAAATCATTATAAATAGGAGGCTCCCTCCCTCACTTGTACACAATTACTCACTCATGTATTACATAAGAGAGATAAAGAAGGAAGGACAAAGAAGGAGGAGGAAAAGTGTCTTTAGTGTTTTGGATATTATGCTTTGGGTTTGGTATATCTCTCTTATGACACCTTGTTCTTTGGTCATTTCATTCTGGTAATCTATATTGAGAAAGTTTTGTTGGGTTTTCCCCTTTTGGTTTCCCAAGGTAAATTGTTGTGTACCGTGTGATTATGTTTCTTTCAGTTATGCTCTTTATGTTGTTATTGTGAAAATGTATTAAATGCTTATGTTGTTAGGACTTAAGCTATAATAGCATATAAAACTTAACATGGTATCATAGCTAGCCTAAATATAGCATCTTTCACTAGGTAAATCTCTCTCTCCTTCTCCAAACAAGAAAATTAGGCTTTTCTACTAAAGAAGAATTTCTTAGTGCAAGTGACATAGGGAAGTGTGCCCCTTATTGGTGCCTATTTTGGACCAAGTTCAAATTTTTTTAGTGGGAAGATCCTCCAAAAATTCATTCCCTAGTTTGGATTGGGACTAGAAAACTAAAAAACTAGAAATCCAGAACCAGAAACTGCAGTCCAGAGGTTTGCAAGTCAAGTTTCAAGGGTTAGAATTTGGATTTTTCAAAAAAATATTGTACTAGAATACTTTTACTATGTCAAGTGTATATTTTGGTAAGAATAGTTTTCATTTCTGAGAAAATTCATTTTTTGTCATTTTCTGTTCTCCAAGACAAGATGTCTCCAAGCACTAAACTTGATGACAAGTTGGAAGGAATAGAAAACTTATGTTCTTGGAAATACATAATAGGACTCATTATAGAAGAGAATTATCTTGAAAAGTTTGTCAAGGAAGTTGTGTCAGAGCCTAAAGAAGATGAATCAAAGGAAATGTACAAGAAAGACATGATTAGAGTGAAGAGAATCATAACAGATTATACTAAGGATCACTTGATTCCTCAAGTATCCTCTAAGGATACACCTAATTAGATGTTTTATTCTTTATCAATAATGTATGAAGGAAGAAACATCAACCGAAATCTGAATTTCATATCCCAACTCAAAATTACAAAGACAAGCAAGGGTGAATCTATCCAATATTAACAAGTTATACAACTTGATGAGAACCCCGTCATTGTTCTCATTTTTTGGTGGGTTTATTTAAGTAGTTTTTTTTTACCTCTATTTCAACGAGTGTGTGTACTGGTAGCACGATTTTTCATTTCAAGCCATTTTTTATATTTTCAAACTTCTTGGTCATAAAAAATACTATAATGTTTTGTTGCATTCACATTTTTCATATTTTACAAAAACATATACATTTTTTACCTAGTTACAATGCAAAAATAGATACATTTTTAAATTTTTTTAACATTTAGAATATATAAAGAATGAAAAATATATACATTTTGGAATTTTTTTCCTTTAATCATTTCTCTTAAACAACTCATTTTTTTGGCAAATTTTAAAAAAAAGGAGAATATAAAGACATTTCAGACAATTTTTAACCTATTTTAGCTATTTTATGCATAAAAATGATATTATTTAGCATTATTTTCCATAAACTAATGATTCACTTAAACTCAACAAAACGTATACCATATAGTTGTAAATAACATATGAAAAGACATAATAGTTATTCTCAAAAGAAAATCTTAAAGTCAAAACATTACATAAATATGTGATCAAAAACTTGTCAAGTTTTGCATTTTCCTCAAAGACATGAAACTCATAAAGAATGTCACATAGACTAAATTTTAAGTTTTACATTCTCCTCAACATCATGAATCTAATCAAGAATATCATCCAGACCAAAATCTTCATCAAAATTGGCATTTTCTACTGCTTGTCTCTCTTCTTGGACCTTATTGTTTTCTTCCATTGGTTCTTCTACTTTTGCGAAATGCCCAAAGTGATCATTTCCAAACATCACTTCTAATGGTGGTTGAGTGTCTATTTACATCTTCACCACAAGTGACTTCCAAAATTCCCCTTTCTTCAAACCAACTTCCTACATTTCATCTGGAAGAACTTTCATAGCATAAATTCTTTGCTTGATATAATTGCATTGTAGTGGATAATTATCTATGCATATGCTATTTCTTCCTTTTTGTATGGAGTATGTTTTTTTTGTACGTAATCACCACATGCATTGAAAAAAAAGTTAAATAGCATAATGAAACATAAATTTTAAAAATATATAGTATAGATATAGAATAATGACACTAGTTTCATATGTAATATCATAAATATTAACTGATCCTGAGAACAAATCTAAAACCCAATCTACTTATTTTGAAAATGTATCTATGAGATAATTAATAAATTCTTGTGGTTCCAGGTAGATGTTTATAATCTCTCCTTTCAAATATATTTCTTCATATGTCAACTTTTTAACCACGACATTATAAGTCAATATTTGACTATATTTTGCTTCACTCCTTTCATCTATTAAAAGAGATCCATAGGTCTCATATTTTGTCCAACATGTAATATGCATTCTTTCAATATCACTCATAAATGGATCACTACTTGAGCTATAAATATTAGGTTTATTACTGTAACATAATTAAATAATAATCTAATTAACTTATAGAAAAAAAAATTCTCATTTGTAATTTCAAATGCTTAATAACAAACTACAATTGTCTTACCAATACAATTGCTTCCTTGAACTTTCTTTATCCTTGAAGGTTGTTAGCACTACTCCTCCTTATACATCTGAATGGAAAACAAGAAATATCCATAGAGGGGATGTTGTGACATCGATAAATCCCGAAACCACTTAATTGAATAATTGGTAAGTATAAGGCTCACAATCATAAGTAATGTTTTTTATTTTGTAGCCATGAGGGATGTTTGCAATTACTATTGACTACTCTTTCTTATGAACAAGATTTACAATTTTTGCACAATCACCAAGAATAAATTTATATTACACAGTGTCCATCCCTTTCCAAACGTGATTATCAAGGGTATCATTAGGTTCTATGTTTGTAAGGCATTTCCTTCTTTGTCATTCTATTTTGGCTATTTGAATATGAATTTTGAAAGACTCTGGTACTAAACTGTTTTTTTGGCATATTTGAGAAAATATTTATTTGTATAAGTAAAAAAAATATAAATGAAATTTCTTGCACATAAATTAAATAGAGTAGTATATCATAAATCAACATACCTTTTTGTATGTAACAAAAAAAAATCTCAAGTTTTCTATTTATCTTGAGTCTAGATAATTGCACCTGACATCATCCCAACTCTTCTCCCCTGAAATTTTAACCATATCCTCTTGTCTTTTCATGTAAACCTTATGACTACATGATGTAAAAATAAAATATGTTTACAATAATATACAATTATATAACATAATTCTTAATTAATGAAACATACTAAACTAAAAAAATAAACTTCAAAACATAAACCAATCCACAAACTTACTTTTCAAATTCACTGCACATTTCCTCCATGGATAATTCACCCGACTTTACATGTGAAATTTTTTTAGATATAATTGTTTCATCCTTCAAACCTTGCAATGCGCTCCAAGGTGTTGTAGTCATATATTTTGGAAAATTCTTGACATTAGAGCCTCCTTAACTGCTACTCCATAGACATGCTTTAATTTTCTTTACCTTTTGATTTTTTATGCCAATATTATCCCACATGTTAAATATATATTCAATCAAATCCCATATTGGCCCAATTCTAAATGGAATATGAAAATAGTTATCTATAGCTTAGAATGCATCGTTTCCTTTCAAACCTTTATGTTTCACATTGTCGTCTTTAATCAAGAAACCTATTCCCATACAACATTGTTTACAGAAATATGCAACAAATTTCAATCTATCCCCACCACATATTTGTTCAAGTTCATTGTGGATAAATTTGACCCTTTGAATTAATATCATGGACATCATATAGTCAATATTTGTGTTATTATCCCATGCGAATAGTTTTGCTTGCACGTTTGTTAAACCAACATAAATTATGCATTTGATTGTTTGAAAAATGTTTTTTTTGGGAAACTCTTGCATCAATTCTCTTCTGGCCTCTGGAGAATGATTCCCCTCCAAAAACATAGTAGTTGTAATAAAAAAACATTGATTCATCAAATTCATCTCTAACAAGAACATCTTTCAGGTCAACAAGAACTAGGTAGTCAACCACGTGCATAAGGATTGAGTCTCATTAATTCTTTCAAGTTATGGACATGCAAGCGATTTGGTTTCCTAATTTGATAATTATGTTGACCTTCCATCGGTCTATAATTTTTCTTAACATTTAAATAAAATTTACTCCCATTGTGAACCAACCTATCCCTCTATAATTGATCCTAAATGAAATTTTGTATTTCCTTAATAACACCATCATCTAGACCACCTCCTGGAGTTATGATTTCCAAACTATCGCCATAAATTTAACTTTTATTTTCAATGGTAACATTGGATTCAACGCCTTGTCTCTTCCTTTTATGTCCTGAAACTAGTGTATCTAAATGAACAACTTGTTGATTTAGAATGAAAGCACCCTCATTGATATTTTTTTTAGAAGAGTGTTTCCCACTCTTACCGTCAAAAGTAACATCCTCATCAGCAACAATTTTTTGATCAAATTCAGTTGGGAGAGATATTTTTTCAAATGTAACCTTCTTATGTACTTTAGTTGATGTTTGGATGTCCTTTCCATTTTGTGTTTGTATTTCTTCAGTTTGTACATTTTCACTCGTTTCTTCCTTGGTGTTTCTCCCTTCTGAAGTGTATCATTAATGGCATCCATAGGGTTTTCTTCAGTGTAATAAATTCCATTTAGAATATGAAAAAGTGGCATGGAAAAATATTGAAAAATAAAAACATCATTGTATTAAAACTATTACATTGTCATATCTTCCAAATTCTAAAAAAATTAAAAACATACAAAAATATAGAAACTTACACTTTTGTGCTCAATATTGTGCACAACTCCAGCACAAAATTCAGTGAAAATTTTGTCAATTTTATAGTTTGAAACCTTCAAACCATATCATATTTTGACATAGGTCTTATATTATTTCACTAGTGCATAAACAAAGTCTTTACCTAGAACCAAAAAAATATCTCGCAATAATCCTAATGAGTCATAACCATTTCTCAGATAAGAAAATGTCGCACAATATAAATGAATACTATCTAGTTTCCCTTGATATTTCTCTTTCAGAGACCAAGAAGAGTCCATTTTCTCTTCCTCTGGCACATGTTTCTGTTCCCTTGCATTTTTAGCTTTTAAATCCTTGATGGAAATAACTTTGACATGAAAAACATTATGTGACGACTCAATTGTTTCTTTTTTCAATGAATTCATTATTGATCTTGCTCCAAACATGTTTGTAGATACATTTCATGACGCCATTCACCGTATAAAAGAAAACAAAACTTTTAGTTTATCTTAAAAAAAACATAACTATAATCACGCGGCCCCTTTGACTTCATGTTTGCTTTGGATGCACTATGCTTACATTTAATTTTTATTTTTATTATTATGGGCTTGGACATGTGTAGGTGCCCAAAATTTACAATTTTTTTTTATTTTGAGGTTGGGATTTGGATCTTTGGACACTTGGGGGTTGTGTACCCCTATGGCAAGCAAGGAGGAGTTATTAGATTCCCTTTGGGTTTCCAAAGCCTTCCCCAACAGGGTCGCATGATTCTAAGAATCATGTGCCCTATTGGGATCCCAAAGGGTGCTTGGGGGAGGAGCAAAATTCCTCCTTGTTTCTCATAGGGGTGCGCAGCATGCCCTTATGGGTAGTGAGGAGGATTTGTGCTCCTTCCTCTGGCACCCAAAGTGTGCCTCAATAAGAAAGCGAGATTCTGAGAATCGTATGCCCTATTGGGTGCGCACTTTGGGTGCCCAAAGGGATCCTGCCTCTCCTCCTCGCTACCCATATGGGTGTGTTGTCCCTACTTCCCTTAGGGGTGCAACAATCCCAAAATAAGAAAAATTATTGTAAATTTTGGGTGCCCACCTAGGCCTAAGCCCCCCCGAAAAAATTACATTCAATTTAACCACAACACATTCAATGGGAACCTAAAACCGAAAAGAAAAATAAATAAATAAA
Organism: Pseudotsuga menziesii; assembly: GCA_001517045.1. Classification (NCBI taxonomy): domain Eukaryota; kingdom Viridiplantae; phylum Streptophyta; class Pinopsida; order Pinales; family Pinaceae; genus Pseudotsuga; species Pseudotsuga menziesii. The sequence goes on along the minus strand of LPNX010126943.1, from coordinate 26,864 downwards.
AGAATAATATTAAATTTAACCCTTGTGCATCCAAAAGGAATGCCAATATAAAATAAATCAATAAAATTACATTGCACAAAAATTGTAAAATAAACTAACCTTCAAAATCACCTCGATGGTATTTAAAATCCTTGTAGATTGCTACAATGTTTGTAATCATTGTTTTGCAAGAGGTTAGTATAGAAACTGAATCACATTTATATTGCATAGATTAAGTTTAATTAACCGATACATGAATGTGGGATTAAAAAATAACGATAAAAGAAAAAACATTAATAAGATAAAAAAATAGACAAATTTATTATAAGAAAAATAACTTGCTAAGCACTATTAAATTTCTCCTAATTCAAATGTGAATAGAAAGAAAATGCAAATAATAATTTGCTAATGAATTATTACAAAATTTAAATAGGATGGAAGTAAATGAAATTTTACTTGTGTTATGAGTGTGGGATAAAAAAATTAATGTAGATAGAAAATATATTATTACAAAATTTATAGAGCATAATTTACATGTGATTTAATTAATATTGTTAGAAATTTTTTATATGTAATATGATATTAACTTCAGCAATTGAATTAATGCATTACAAATGTGCAAATTTTTTTTTGTAGCAAAATTTGGAGGGGTGGGTGGAGGGAAAAACTATTTCTTTTCACTATATGATTCTTGGAGGTTGACAGTTGCACTATTCTACTTCTTGTGTGAGGAGAGTGGAAGATGCACCATTATAGATTTTAGTAAAAAGTCATGGACTCATCTAAAATGATCTCAATTTCTAGAAATGGTGGAAATTTTCCTTCGAGTGAGGATTTGAGAGGAAGCGATGATGATTTTACTCATAGCGAGGGATTTAAAGGGAGTAATGATGATGATGAATACCATCCTCCAAGTGGATATTTTGAATGCATTGAGAAAGATGATGACAATTTTCCTCCAAGTGAGGATTTTCAAGGCACCAACGATGATTTTCCTCCTAGACAATATTTCCTTCCAAGGGAGGATTTTCAAGGAACCAAAGTTGAATTTCCTCCAAGTGAAAATTTTAATGGGACCGATGATGATTTTGGTAAATATGAGGGAACCAATAATGGTGTATTTGATTTTCCTCCAAGAGAGGATTTTATTGGCACTGCTGATGATTTTCCCTTAAGTGAGGATTTCAATGAGACTGATAATGTTTCTCTTGGAAGCAAGGATTTTGATGGCACCAATGATGATTTTACTCCAAGAAATGTTTTTAATAGGAAATAATATGATTTATATGAGGATGAAGGAAACAAAAATGGACCTAAAGATGATTTTACTCTAGGTAGGGATTTTTATGGCACTGATGATTATTTTCCTCCAAGTGAGGATTTTAATGGGACACATGATGATTTTAGTGAGGATGAAGGCACTAATAATGGTGAATATGATTTTCATCCAAGTGATGACTTTGAATATCTCTTGGAGGTTGATAGTTGCACCATTCTACTTCTTGTGTGAGGAGAGTGGAATATGCACCATTATAGATTTTAGTAAAAATTCATGGACTCATCTGAAATGATCTCAATTTCTGGAAATGGTGGAAATTTTCCTTTGATTGAGGATTTGAGAGGAAGAAATGATTATTTTCCTCATAAAGAGGATTTTAAAGGATGTAATTATTATTATGAATACCATCCTCCAAGTGGAAATTTTGAAGGTATTGAGTAAGATGATGACAATTTTCCTCCAAGCGAGGATTTTCAAGGCACCAACGATGATTTTCTTTCAAGCGAGGATTTTCAAGGCACCAACGATGATTTTCCTCCTAGCCAAGATTTCCTTTTAAGCAAGTATTTTCAAGGCACCAAAGTTGAATTTCCTCCAATTGAACATTTTAATGGGACCAAGGATGATTTTGGTGAGGATGAGGGCACCAATAATGGTGTATCTAATTTTCCTCCAAGCGAGGATTTTATTGGCACTGCTGATGATTTTCCCTTAGGTGAGGATTTAAATGGGATTGATAATGTCTCTACTAGAAGAAAGGATTTTGATGGCACCAATGATTATTTTCCTCCAAGAAAGGATTTTAATAGGAAATAAGATGATTTCAATGAGGATGAAGGAAACAACAATGGACCTAAATATGCTTTTCCTTTAAGACGGTATTTTGATGGCACCGATGATTATTTTACTCCAATTGAGGATTTTAATGGGACACATGATTATTTTAGTGAGTATGAAGGCATTAATAATGGTGAATATGATTTTCCTCCAAGTGATGACTTTTAATATCACTTGGAGGTTGACAATTGCACAATTCTACTTCTTGTGTGAGGAGAGTGGAAGATGAACCATTATATATTTTAGTAAAAAGTCATGGAATCATTTAAAATGATCTCAATTTATGGAAATGGTGGAAATTGTAATGACCCTTTTTAAAATTTTTACCAAAATGCCCAATTTTCCAATTTTTTCACAATTTTGGCTCTTGACTAGTTTCAATGTCTTGGTCTCCAAATCAGCCCGATTTCTTCCAAATATTCAGATAAGGTGTATGAATTATATAATAAATTAATTATTATGTTCAATTATGTATTATGTCCCTCTAAATACTTCTACAAGTCTGTACTAAATTCTGAGCAAGATAGAGGATTTTATTGGCAATTTTGAGCTCAAATCCCCCCTGGGTAAGTGGTAGAAATGACTTCCCAAATGTTCAAAAAACCACTTGAGTTATGAAATTGAAGCAGGGTATGTGTATAATACATTATCATAGACTAATATTCCTAACCAATCAACCTCCCATGTCTTTTATGATTTCTTTCAAACAGATATAAAAACTAGTTTTGGACCCTTGGGGAAATGAGCTGTAGTTTGATCCAATGGTTATGCTATTCAACCCAATGGAAAAAAATTATAAGTTACTGAAAATGAAACCCATAATATTCTTTAATTACATTCCATTCATTCATAAATCATCAATATTTTACAAATCCATTCGAATTCATCAAGATTACAAGACTTTACAACAAGGTAGTGGGGAAATGGCATTGTTTCTTCATTATTGAGAAATAATACATGATATTTATTTTCCTTTATACCTGAGAGATTTATTAAATTAAATAAATAATAATTTACATCGTAATACAGAATAGATGAATAGCTCACCTAGTGCGCCTCACTCCATGGAGCTTAAATATGGTGAGAAAAATTGAGATGAAAGGGAGAACATGCTGAACTTTGATGTGTCCAAGAGATTATGTATATTTATCCTTTAACTAATAATCCATTGAATCTCCTTGAAATACCTGATTTTATTCTCCCAACACCAACTAGGATGGGAATCTTTCAGCGTCAAAATTGGCTAAGGCATGAGCTAGTCATCCACTAGCTCTCTCTCTTCACAACAAGAAATTTCAAAAATGATAAAAATGCCATTCTCTTGGTTTATTCCTATGTTTTATAAAATTTCTTATCCTCTAAGGTTCCCAATCCATACACAATCTGAATCCAAGTCAAATTAGGGTGTATGCTCATGAATTGACATGTGTCCCCTCTTTCCTAGCCTTCCACCTTCCCCAAATTTGAGTAGGAGCCCATTGAGCTTCCAAAACTTACACAAGAGATCTATTGGATGGTATATTTAGACCTAAAATTTCATATATGTCATATTTAAGAATTAATATCTGAATTGTGTCATAACTATCATAGAATCTCCATCACTGGTGTCATAGGTGTCATAAATGTAAGGGGAATCTAGCCAAGTGTCCATGAGACTCCCATTTGGCTCTTCCTCTCCCCATGTAAGTTAAAATTCATCACAAATTATACCTATGAAGTATATGGAAAATTATATTAAACTTAAAATCCATCCAAGAACATTAGGCTTCCCATAGATTCGAGATTGCAAGAGGAGGATGGCATTTAACATAGGAATTCTAGCTTGAGTGGGACCCATAGTCTCCATGTGTCTCCATTCTCCATATCCATTTCATTTTTCAATTGAATTCATTTAATTAACTCTATTAAATAAATATCTATTCCTTCTAATGTATAAACACCATTTAATAGTTCCCTTATTAACTTTCCAATGTTTCCACCCAACCTAGGGAACTAGTAGGGCTGATGGAATTTTCCTTCTATGCAATTATTTAAAAGGGGGACATTACAGTCATCCCCACCCAATATTTCTTGTCCTCAAGAAATTTAATATTTTTATGCTGCAAAATATTCTCCTCTTCCCATGTGGCATATTCACTTGGTATATCCTTCCACTGCACCAAGTGTTCTTTGATTGTTCTGCTCCTCAATCTTCTCTCCCTTGTCTTCAAAACCTTTTCCAGAATAAGTGTGAGTTGTCCTTCATCATACAAATGAGGGAGTATGTCTTAAATTACAAATTATTGACCAATATATTTCTTGTGACAAGAAACATGAAATACATAATGAATTTTACTCCCTTTCATAAGTTCTAACTCATATGCTACTTCTCCAATCTTCCAGATTACCTTGTAGGGCCCATAGTATCTTGGATTTATAATTTATTCTTCATTCCTTTTGAGAGATGTTTTTTTGTATGGATTCAACCTCAAATACACGAAATCATCAGCCTGAAAGGTACTTTCCTCTCTATGTTTATCTGCATATTGTTTTTTGCTGATTTTTGGCAACCTACAAATTGCCTTTTGAAAGATTTAAAATTTCTTGTCTTTATTCCACCCAATATTTATCCTTTGGAGCTCTAATATCACCAAATATCACATAAAAAAATGTAATTGCATCATAACCATATAATTATGTGAAAGGAGACATCCCTAATGACATGTGAAAGGTGGTGTTGTAGCAAAACTCACCCAAGTGTAGCCATTTTGTCCAAGAGTTTTGTTGTTCTCCCACAGAGTTTCAGACGTACCCTTCCAACCATTTATTCACCCTCTCTATTTTTCCATCAGTTTGGGGATGGTAGATTTTACTTGGATTCAACTGAGTTCGCACCAATCTGAAATTTTCTTGCCAAAAAGCACTCATGAATCTACCATATATATCAGTCATAATGCTCTTGGGAAGCCCATGCAATCTAAATATTTCTTTGAAAAAAGGTTCATCCACTTGTAATGCACTAAAATAGGATGTAACAGAAAATAAATGAGAAAAATTAGTTCATCTATCCACTACCACATATATACAATCCTTGCCCAAAGATTTGGGCAAACCGGTGTTGAAATCCATCGATACACTGTCCCATTTTTACTTTGGAATGGGAAATAGTTGTAATAAACCGGTTGGGTATGTGAGTTATGATTTGTTTTTTTGACATACCTTAAATTCATTCACATACTTCTGAACATCTTCCTTCATCCCCTTCCAATAGAACCTTTTCCTTAGTTTCCTATAGGTTTTGAAGAACCCCGGATGGCCTGCCAGTGGGGAATCATGTGCTTCCTGCAAAAATTTGTACTTGAGCTATGAATATCGAACCAAATAAATTATTCCATTATAGTATATCATCCCATTTAAAATTATGTAGTTATCATCTCCCACGAGTTCATCTAATACATCAGAAGCAAACTTATCTTTGGCATATTCAACTAGTAGGATGTCTTTCTAATTTTTGGCAATATCCATGAGAGAAAAAGAAGGTCTTCAAGATAGTGCATCTGCTCCAATGTTATGATTTCCTTTCACATATTCAATATAAAAATCATAATCTTGGATCTTTATTACCCACTTTTGTTTCCTTTCATTTAGATCCTTTTGGGTAAGGAAATTTCTTAGACTATTGTGTTCATTTTTCACCATAAAGTTGTTGCCCCCAAAGTATTGTCTAAATATGGCCAAGGCATGCATGATGGCCAAAATATCTTTGTCATATATGGAGTAAAGTTTTTCATGAGGCTGATAATTTGTGCTCTCAAAGGCTATAGGGATTTGTCCTTTTAGGACAGTCCCTATTCCTCCACCTGAGGCATCACATTCAACAACAAAATGATTAGAAAAATAAGGTAATGCAAGTATAGGACAACTACTTGCTACCTATTTCATCTTTTGGAAGGCCTTTTTAGCATATTCATTCCACTTGAAAGCATCCTTCTTATTCAAATAAATGAGTGGAGAAGTCAACTTGGAGAACCCTTTCACAAACTTCCTATATTATGTACATATTCCAATGAATCCTCTTACTTCTGTGATGTTTTTTGGTGATGGCCATTCTAAGATAGCCCTGATATTTTCCATGTGCACTTTCACTCCATATTTCCCAACAATGTGCCCAAGATATAATATTTCTTTCATCCCGAATTCACATTTAGACATATTATCATACCAAGACTATTCTTGCAAACTTTTCAACACAATATCTAGGTGTTGCTTGTATTCCACTCCAACAATTAAGAGTGCTCTCCAACCCATAAGTTATAAAATTTGGAAAGAGAATTCTAGGATCCCATTTTCTTGTATGAATTATTTCAAACATCATGAGTACATAATATATATCATCAAAGTACATAAAAAAATAATAAAAAGTACATCAAGGAGTGCCTCATAAAAAATTCATGTAATTGCTTATACAACCAAATAAGTAGACCACCATTTTCCAAGTACATACAAGCTTCAAGTGACCAATCAAATATGCTCCAATGACATAGGTGAGGATTCCATGTCCTATAATTCTGCTCCAAAAGGATGTGATATGCATCAAAATATTCAGCCATGTATTCTTTCATCCAAGAAGTGAATGAATAATCTCCACTAAAATCTGAACCAAATAATGATCAAGAAAAACAAGGAGACTTCAAATGACTCAAATAAGTCTCACCCATACATCCATGAATGAGAGGATCATAAATATATAACAAAGTATGTGTCTAGCAAAAAAAATGTTCTCCTATCATAAATCTATTCACCCCAATGTTGGATGAAGTTCCTCCAACATCAAATGAACCAAGTGTTGAGCAAGAGAAACCATGAGTCTTCAAGTGACTCAAATGCCTATCATAGGTGCATCCATGTAGATGTGTATCATCATAAAGTAACAAAGGATGCTTCTAAAAATTTGAATAAGAATGTGCTCCAACCATGTCATCATAAAAAGTAAATATAGTAGTTCTGTACCCCTCATGTGGTACTGTAAAAAATAACCCTTTCACCCATACTTCATTGAGACTAATGCTGGAAAACATGGAATTGTAGGATGTAGGAGAATGAACTAACTAATCCAATTGATCAAAAAGTGCAGAAATTTCATCATGGGAAGTATCCCTATGGGTATTATCATGCATCAGATAATACATTTGTTTTTGTTTATGATAACTATTGGAATTCATCCTCTGTTAGATATTGCTCCATTTCAATTATCAACCTTTATTGTTTCTTATTCTAAAGGTGTTTTAGGAGATTCATCCATATATAGGTTCCCTCTCTCATTGGTATTCTTCTCATTCCCCCCTGCCATCTCTTAAATATATTTTTCTGAATACTAACACCTATTTTGCCTCAGACTATGAAGGTTATCACTGGTCATTATTTGTTATAAGTCCTTGAATGTTTCAGGTTTTGCATCCATTTCTAGATGGTGTTGTCTATTTATTTGTTTTACACCCTCTAAAACCCAAAAAACCCTTCCCCTAAAAAAGATAGCCTTCTGAATGCTTGTTTAAAGCCAAATTTGTATGTGAATTTTCTTATGACAAAGAGAGATTCCTCTTTGACTATATAGGATAGAATACAGTCTAAAGGTTGGTTTGAAATGGTTACCCAATTATTTCCTACCACAACCATATGAAAATTAGTGGGTGATAACATCTTGGTGCCATTGTTGGGGAATAATCACTATTATCTTTTTGGGAAACGACATTGTTCTAAGTTCTACGACCTGGTTGAGGAGTCAGTCATAGACGCATGCTTCTTATACATGGCCTGGTGAATCGACTAATTTTTTTTGAAAGGTGACTCCACTCGAAAATACTGTTGGCCAGAAAAGGTGACTTGACATCAGAATTCATTGGAGGCACCCCTGTTGACTCTGGTTCATTAAATAATCAATAAATAATCAATTTAAAGAAGGAAGGTGCCTTCATTTCTTTTTTTAACTAATTGTAACCATCAATTACCAATATGGGGCATTAATGACACTCAGATAACCCCTAGAGTGCTCTAGTTAGCCTCTTTGACTTAAGGTAGGCATGGGTGTGATCTAGCTGATGTTATCTAGTGCTCCTCTGATGTCAATTAAGTCAATAAAACTTAGGATAGTGGCTTAACTAGGAAAAAATGACAAAAATGAGTGTGTATGGCGGTAAATGTCTCCAACACCCCCCTTAAGCTATACTCAGGAGGAGTAGAAAACATAAAGTGCATAATAATGCTAGGGCCCCAACAAATAAGGCCATAGGTCACCCTGTACAATAAATTAACTGCTTAATAAACCAAGGAAATGGGGAAACCCGCATGGGAAGAATACCCCCCCTCAACTCAAGCAGTAAATCAAGAATTGGTTATTGTATGCAGCAGCATCTTGAGACCATGCATGTGAACCTCTGAATCCAAACTAAATGAATATGTGTGGCATAATCTTCCACTTTGGAAAAATAACAATGCACTCAACTGAATTAGAAATATAAAGAACTGCATGGTGAAAACTTGACCCATGTAGAGGAGTTGAAATCATATGAAGAGAGAGGAAAGGTTCTTGAGGATTTGAACCATGTGTGGAACACTCAAGAAAATTATATGTTGTAGCCTTGAAAATCAAACCATGAGTGTTAAAATAATCCCCAAATCTCAGGAGCAAGTGTCCAAGCGGATGCAGAATGTATTCCTCTTTACTAGTTCTGTGAGGAGATGAGCATGTGACCAAAGGTAGAGAAGCCCTGGGACTGTGGAGAGCAAACGCTTGAGCTCCATAATATGATATATATTTAGAAATATATAATGATTCAAAAAATAACATACCAGCAACCTCATTATACGAAACTAACTCCAAATCCCCATCAACGGTTTTGAAGAGAAAGTGCGGTACTTGATTTTTCACACCGGGATTGGTGAGAGCAGCTACAAGCATGAATGAAATATTTTGCATTTTAAAATATGAACCAAATAATATAAAATCAGAAATTAAATCAGATCTAAATAAATTCACAACATATCCAAAACTGTGAAATGAAATCAAATCCCTAGCAGCAGTTTTGTAGGAGACTTGCGGTACTTGTTTCTTCACACCATTGATGAGAATAGCTACAAGCAGTACTGAAAGATTATGAATTTAAAATATTAAACCAAGAAATATCAGATAATATCTAAATAAAATCATATCATATCCAATAAGTTTCATACCATATCCAAAAGTATGGTCAACCGAGAGGGTGGATGAATAGTTGTCTTTTTCTTCAAAATTCTAAATTTGTGTGCATGCAATACTGCAGGAATTTACTGGAAGATCTAGATCATTGGGAGCGAATGGATCAATCTGGTAATCTGACATTTCTTTCAAAATATCCAAGGTATCACATATTTTTACACTAGCAACAACATTAGAGGGAGAAAAATCAAATTTCTTTTCACTTTCGGAAGCAATTACTAGTAAATTTTACACAGAATGCAAAGCAAAATCACCGGTGAATGTTTGCATGGAAGTGCAGTAGTATTTTTATTCAATATTAGAGATTTGAATGTCTTATTCTATTTCATCCATATGAGAATATGAGATATCAGAGATCTCACAAACTTCTGGGGCATCAGGAGAAGGAGACATTGCAAGGAGACTTTCTTCAATTCGAATTGACTGTGTAGAAGATTCTGCTTCATCTTCATCTTGGAAAACTTCATCAGAGAGAGTAGAGGCCAATGATTTTGAGTAAAGAACTCTTGTGGTGTTGGATGCAATCTCCAAAGTGGTATTATGATACTCATTGTGCTTGCCAAAGTTTCTGTCCAATTTTGTCCAGAGATCCTTTGGGTATTCAGCAGAACCAATAAGGTAGTGCAAGCTAGGAGAAAGGGCCAGACATATTGCTCCAAAATATCTATCACTGTCATTTATTTAGTCATTCTCATTCTCAGAATACTCTTTTCCAAGTCCAATAGACACCTCAGAGATGCAATCATCTTCAACTTCCATTCCGAATAGCTTGTGAATGGCGTGAGAAGAGGGACTCATGAGTCCATTCAAAGTTGTACCTATTAAAACCTGCAAATCACAACAAAAGGGGCACCATAAGGTCAGACAGCCTACACATTTTAGGATTTCATCACACCCAACACAATTGATCAATCAAGCTTGATCAACGATTTCTTTACTTGGGGTATTAAGTGGTAAGCCTTGGCTTCTGGTGCAACAATAGAATTTTGAGCTTTTGCTCAATTTTTCATGCATGATCTGTCAAAAACCATTTTTTTTGAGAGATCTGAGCTTCATCTCGTCGCGAGATATGATACCATATTAATATGCACAGTAATCTAGGAACTCAAGCACAGTCTCATAAAATATTAATAACAATAAGACATGAAAATGGTGTAATTGTGCTACAAAATGAGTAGTCGCTCTGTATATTCACACAAAGAATGAGTAATACAATACAATATCATGCTGCAAGCATGAATGACAAAGCAATTTGAATTCCCAAGGAGGTCATTTGAATTGAATGAGTGAGTCTAGCTTAACTGAATGTAAGCCATGGTCAATACTCAAGTTAACCACTGATCAAAACCCTAATTAACTCAAATGATCCCTAACTAAATTCGAAGTGCAATAAATGACTGAGTCTAACTGAAAGTATCTCAGACACATGTCACCACAAGCCAACCAACAAGTGGTAGCGCATCAATGACTCCAATGAACCCCGATGAGGTTAACTGAAGTGTAACTGAACATCAGAAGTAGTTGGAGGCACCCCTGTTGACTCAAGGTTCATTAAAAAATCAATAAATAATCAATTTAATGAAGTAAGGCACCTTAATTTCTCTATTTAACTGATTGTAACCATCAATTAGCAATATGGGGCATTAATGACACCTAGATCACCCACAGAGTTCTCCAGTTAGCCTCCCCGAATGTAGGATAAGGCTAAGTTATACTCCTTGACTGAAGGTAGGCATGGGTGTGACCTAGCTGATGTCATCTAGTGCTCCTCTGATGTCCATTAATTCAATAAAACTTAGGATAGTGTGTTAATTAGGAAAAATTGACCAAAATGAGTGTGTATGGTGGTAAATGTCTCCAACACCCCCCCTTAAGCTATACTCAAGAGGAGTAGAAAACATAAAGTGCATAAGAATGATAGGGCCCCAACAAGTAAGGCCATAGGTCACCCTGTCCAATAAATTAACTGCTTAATAAACCAAGGAAACGGGGACAACCTCATGGAACCCCCCCCCCCCCCCTCAAACTAAGCAGTAAGTCAAGAATTGGTTATTCTATGCAGCATCATCCTGAGACTGTGCATGTGAACCTATGAATCCAAACTAAATTAATATGTGTGGAATAATCTTCCACTTTGGAAGAAGAACAATGCACTCAACTAAATCAGAAATATAAACAATTGCATGGTTAAAATTGGATTCATGTAGAGCAGCTGGAATCATCTAAAGAGAGAGAAAAGGTTCTTGAGGATTCAAACCATGTGTGGAACACTCAAGAAACTGATATGTTGCAGCCTTTAATAGCAAATCATGAGTGTAAAAATAAGCCCCAAATCTTAGGAGCAAGTGTCCAAGCGGATGGAGAATGTCTTCCTCTTTACTAGTTTTATGAGGAGATGAGCATGTGACCAAAGGTAGAGAAGCCCTGGGACTGTGGAAAGTGAATGCTTGAGCTCCATAATATGATATAGATTCAGAAATAGATAATTATTCACAAAATAACATATCGGCAACCTAATAAGAGGAAACTAACACCAAATCCCCATCAGCTGTTTTGAAGAGAAATTGCGGTACTTGATTTTTCACACCGAAATTGGTGAGAGAAGCTACAAGCTTGACTGAAAGATTTTGGATTTTAAAATATGAACCAAATAATATCATATCAGAAAGTAAATCAGATCTAAATAAGTTCACAATAGATCCAAAAATGTGAAATGAAATCAAATCCCCAGCAGTAGTTTTGTAGGAGACTTACGGTACTTGTTTCTCTACACCGTTGATGAGATTGAGAACAACTACAAGCAGTACTGAAAGATTATGAATTTGAAATATTAAACCAAGAAATATCAGATCAGATATAAAAATATCATATCAGATCCAATAAGGTTCATATCAGATCCAAAAGTATGGTCAACCGAGATGGTGGATGCATAGTTGTCTTTTTCTTCAAAATTCTGAATTTTTGTGCATGCAATCCTGCAGGAATTGGCTAGAATATCTAGATCATGGGGAGTCAATGGATCACTCTATTAATCTAATATTTCTTCCAAAATATCCAAGGTATCACATATTTGTACACCAGTAGCAACATTAGAGGGAGAAAAATCAAATTTCTCTTCACTTTCGGAAGCAATTATTGGTAAATTTTGCACAGAATTCAAAGGAAAATCACCGACGAATGTTTGTATGGAAGTGCAGCAGTATTTTTATTGAATATTAGAGATTCAAATGTATTATTATATTTCAGCCATATGAGAGGATGACATATCATATATCTCACAAACTTCTGGAGCATCAAGAGAAGGAGTCACTGCAAGGAGACTTTCTTCAATTTGAATTGACTGTATAGAAGATTCTGCTTCATCTTCATCTTGAACAACTTCATCAGAGAGAGTAGAGGCCAATGATTTTGAGTAAAGAACTCTTGTGGTGCTGGATGTAATATCCAAAGTGCTATTATGATCCTCATTGTGCTTTCCAAAGTTTCTGTCCAATTTTGTCTAGAGATTCTTTGGGTATTCAACAAAACCAATAAGGTAACGCAAGCTAGGAGAAAGGGCCAGACATATTGCTCCAAAATCTATATCACTGTCATTTAGCCAGTCATTCTCATTCTCATAAGACTCTTTTCCAAGTCTAATAGACACCTCATAGAGACCTTGTCTCTTCAGAGATGCAATCATCTTCAACTTCCATTCCGAATAGCTTGTGAATGGCGTGAGAAGAGGGACTGATGAGTCCATTCAAAGTTGTACCTATTAAAACCTGCAAATCATAATAAAAGGGGCACCTTAAGGTAAAAAATCCTACACATTTTAGGCTTTCATCACACCCAGCACAATTGATCAATCAAGCTTGATCAACAATTTCTTTACTTAGGGTATTAAGTGGTAAGCCTTGGCTTCTAGTGTAGCACTGGAATTTTGAGCTTTTGCTCAATTTTTCATGCAAGATCTGTCAAAAACCATGTTTTTTAGAGATCTGAGCTTTGTCCCGCTGTGAGCTCTGATACCATATTAATATGAACAGTAAGCTAGGAACTCAAGCACAATCTCATAAAATATTAATAACAATAAGACATGAAAATGGTGTAATTGTGCTACAAAATGAGTAGCCGCTGTGTATATTCACACAAAGAATGAGTAATACAATACAAGATCATGCTGCAAGCATGAATGAAAAAGAAATTTGAATTCCCAAGGAGGTCATTCGAATTGAATGAGTGAGTATAGCTTAACTGAATGTAAGCCACGATCAACACTCAAGTTAACCATTGATCAAAACCCTAATTGACTCAACTGAGCCCTAGCTGAAGTTGGAGTGCAATAAATGACTGATTCTAACTAAAAGTGTCTCAGACACATGTCAGTACAAGCCAACCAACAAGTGGTAGCGCATCAATGACTCCAATGAACCCCGATGAGGTTAATTGAAGTGTAACTGAACATCAGAAGTGGTTGGAGGTGCCCCTGTTGACTCCAATTCATTAAGTAATAAATAAATAATCAATTTAATGAAGGAAGGTGCATTCATTGCTCTATTTAACTGATTTTAACCATCAGTTAGCAATATAGGGCATTAATGACACTCATATCACACTCGGAGTGCTCTAGTTAGCCTCCTCGAATGTAGGAGAAGGCTAAGTTAGCCTCCTTGACTGAAGGTAGGCGTGGGTGTGATATATTTGATGTCATCTAGTGCACCTTTGATGTCAATTAAGTCAATAAAACTTAGGATAGTGGGTTAACTAGTCCAAATTGACCAAAATGAGTGTGTATGATGGTAAATGTCTCCAACAGAACCTACCTTTCATCTATATGATGGAAGGATAGAATCAATGGATAAACAAAAACTTGCAATATACTGTTAGAAATAAACTAAACATAAATATATAAACTATGAAATAAATAATAAAAAAATTGGAATCCATTATACCTCAGATCTGTTTTGGAAGGGGGCCACCATGCCCAAACTAGGAAGATTCCTTTACACACGCAAGGTTGGTGAGGAGTCTGACTCAACACACCAAGGTGTGGGAAAATAGGGAAATGAGGTGAATGGGATGAATGGTTTGAGATGAAAGGTCTCTCAAGGCACTCATGCGACTATAGTAATGGTAGGAAGAAAAATAGTCATGAGTGATGGGGACCCCCACCCCTCCTTTTATAGTTTTTTCTCATGTTTTAGGGTTTTAAGCCCCTCATTAGGGTTTTGGGCCCTACCTAGGGTTTTAACCCCCCTTTCTCTTATTTTTATCTCCTTTCAAGGTTTTTAGTCCCTTTTAGGGATTTTAGCTCCTTTTTGGAGGCTTTATCCCCCTTGTGAGATTTTTAGCTCCTTTCTGAGCTATTTTGGCTCTTTTGGGGGTTTTTAAAGCCTTTTTTTTATTATTTTGGCCTTTAGTGAGATAAAAATAGGTTAAATGTGGGGGGTGGGGATGCAATGAGTTAGGAAACAGATGTATGTTGGTGGTGTAGGATTTATAGAGCAAGTTAGGAAAATATTTATGTTAAAATATTGCCCCCTAATGTGAGGGAAACAGCTGATTGTATGGTCGACGGACATCATAGGATCCTGGGCTTTTAGAGAGACCTATGAAGAAGCAATTCTTCCTCATTCGAGACATGGTGGCTTTGGTTTGTGTATTAATATGGTTCCCATCAATTGGTGAGATAGAAAGAATGTGTGACATGAATATGGATGATGAAGGCATACCCATGCTCGCAACAATGCCAAACTAATAGTGCGATCAAGGCCCTCAAATAAAAGAGCTGACCATGTACAAATTTTATTACATCATAATGGCCCCAATGATTTCATATACTTCATGAGATCTTCGACTAAGTGCATCTTCCACCCTATTTTCCTTACCTTTGATATGCTTTACTTCAAAATCGAATTCACTTAAGAAGGCCATCCATATTTTTCTCCTAGCATTAAGTCTAGGATGAGTGAATAGATTCTTTATGCAAGTGATATCTGTCAATAATAGGAGCTTCTTCCCTAACATGCAGTTATGCCATATTTTTAAAGCATGCACTACCGCTGCCAATTCTAGATCATGTACCACATAATTTCGTTCATTTTCCTTCAGGTCATGAAATTTGTAACAAACAACATTCCCTTATTTAGATAATACCCCCCCAATCCCTCCTTAGTGGCATTTGTCTAGACCATGTAGTATTTATAAGGGATAACCACTTTCATTATTAGAGCCATGGTTAAAAATATTTTTATATTTTCAAATCTCTCTTGATACTTTGAGGACCATAAGAATTTTACTTATTTATTTTGTAAGGAAGTAACGGGGTAGGATATATTTGAGAATCCTTGGATGAACCTCTGGTAGTAACCAATGAGTCCCATTAAGGATTGAATTTCAATGACACCTTTAGGCACAAGCCAATATAAGATTGCCTTTATCTTTTGTGAATCTACCCCAATCCCTTTTTCTGAGATGACATGTCCTAAGTACTGAATTTATTTCTTAAGGAATTCACAATTATCAAACTTAGCATACATTTGGTGATCTCTTAGGGTCTGTAGTATGATTCTCAAGTGTTTTTGATGTTCTTATTTTTCCTTGAGTAGATTAGAATATCGTCAATGAAAATTCTCACAATCTAATATAGATACTTTTTGAAAATACTATTCGTCAAACACATGAACATAGCAAGTGAATTGGTTAATCCAAAAGAAATTACTAAAAAATCCTAGTGCCTGTATCAGGTCGTAAAGGTTGTTTTATTAACATATTCTTCCTTAATCCTGATCTGGTGATAAACAGACCACAAATCTAACTTGGAGAATATTTTATCTCCCCCTACATGATCGAACAGGTCGTTAATCTGAGGAAGAGGATAGTTGTTCTTGATGGTCACTTTATTTAGTTTTCTATAGTGTATGCAAAGTCATAAATTTCCATCCTTTTTCCTAATAAATAAAACTAGTTATCCCCAAGAAAACACAATGGGTTTGATGTAACCCTTGTCTAGCCGTTCTTGTAACTGGATTTTCAATTCGGTTAAGTTCCGAATGCTCATTCGATAAGGTATTTTTGATACTCGTGTAGATCCTAGTACAATTTCAATGGAGAAGTCTATTTCTTATCTGGAAGGTAGCCGTGGTATCTCTTCTGAGAACACGTCCATAAATTCACCTAAGAATGGGTAGTATTTTATATTTTTTTCATCTTCATTAAGGAGCAAGTCAGTGGCATGCATCGCATAAGGCTTATAGCCTTTTCTCAAACACTTCTTTAATTGCATGGCAGAAATTTGTCTTAAGGAGACATCATTACTAATACATTCTATCTTTCTAACAATTTGATCCTCGACCACATATGTAAAGGTTTTATCAAACCAATTTAGTACTACTTTATACTTTTCTAACCATTCCATGCCGATAATAATATCATATGACCTTAGAGGAAAAATATTTAGACTAACCCTAGTCACATGATCATGTAATTTAACTTCATAATAAATAATAAATTTAGTTACCTTCCTTTTTTCTCCACTGGCCAGTTGGACTGACCAAGGTTTTACATGCATTACCTTGGAGAGCTGGTAGTATTCCATCATTCTAGGAGTGATGTAACTTAAGATGGTCAATCTTTCATTTACTGACAAATTTGATCTTATTTTATGACCCTTGGGTATCGTTCAAGGAGCTACCATCTCCTTCAGTATCCCCTCCATTTTCTTGGTTCTTCTTTGTCTCGGTTCCTTTCTCCTTTTTGTTGTTCCTCTCATGCAATATTTGTAGCAACATCTTGCTGATTTCCTATTCTTTTTCCTGGGCCCTATTCAGCTCCTCATTTTCTGCTTTAAATCTTTGCATTTATATGATCAAATTCTTCATTGTTTCCAGTACTTGACTGGCTTCTAAATGTTCTCTTTCCTTTTGCGTTGTGTGTGGTGTTGGTACAATTTATTCATGTGGATCTCCATTTTCATTCCGTGAAGCCATTTCTGTACCTAGAACCTCATTATAACAATATAAATACAAATCATTCCAGATAACATTTTTTTGGTTAGAATAATGTTTCTATGTTTCGGCGGAACTAGATGTTCCCATAAGGCGACATGGTTGAACATGTAGCTATGATACCATATGTAACATACCCATATAACCTACCAAAAACATAATAACATAATAACAATAATAAAAAAATATTTCTTTATATATACATATACATCCTTAGTCATAACCTTGTATTCATTCTCTGTCACACATTCAACATAATAGCAATACATAGGATTCTTAAAGATGCATTCTTGGTTTTTATCCTAACTTCTTTAACTGAATTAAAATCAAACTTATATTTAAAATCCTTTTTGGAACAAGCCTTCTGTAATGGAATTTTCCAGAACAATCCTATCTGTAACAAGCCTTCCGCGACTCTGCTTCTGTAATGGAGATTGTGGATTGCAAAAAACCATTGAAATATTCATGATTTTGACTCTCATTTTCTTCTTTGCACAATATGGATTATGGAAAACCCTACTTTATTTATAGTTTAACTTTCGATTTCTTCCTTCCCCTATGCAGACTACCGATTGCGAAGAATGCTTAGTTTCTTTAGAATTTAACTCCCAGTTTTCTTTCCCAATGTGGGTTATGGGTTGCAGAAATCCTTAGATTCTTTATAAATTTAAATCCTGCCTTCCTCCTTCTGTAATGCAGATTGTGGATTTCAGAAACTCTTCCACTTTCCACAATTTAACTCTTATATGACACTTTCAGATTATAGATGACACTTAAATTCTTTAAGAGTTTTACTTATACTTTCTGCTTCCCATAGTGCAGATTGCGGGTTGTAGAGAATCCTTAAATTATTTATAACTTAACTTCCTCTTTTCATCTCCACAATGCAGATTGCGGGTTGTAGAAGTACTTGGTTTTTAATATATTTAGGCCTCCACAGGCCCTTTGGCACTAGACTTTTACTTTTTTTTTCCTAAGTGTTTCTTGGGTAAAACTAAGGGATTAACAACCTCCGTTTACCTTGCCTCCTTAGTCAGATTTCACTGCTAAAAGAAAGTTCAGGTTTGGGGATTCTATGGTGTTTCTCAGTAGTCAGTTCTTTAGGAAGACGTCAGTAGCAAAACTATTCTTTCACGGCTTCATAATCAATTTAAGGATAACAGTATTAATCAGGGACTTCCCTAGGCTTGGAAGGGATTTAAATCCAGGATGAGCAATTTAATATTCCCTATAAGGGACCCCTTACATCTGAGGTTTCATAGTGAAGTCATAAAGAATGCAAGTAAAATTCTTGTGGAAAACAATATTGTACCAATATAAACCACATACTATAGATGCAGATCACAACCATTCAAAATAGAGCATGAGGTACTATCTCATAAGCAATAATTTCCATCTAGAAAATCTATGAGCCGTAATGATCATTTCATTAGAATCGAAACACACATTTACACATATAAATGTATACCGTGATGCGAAAAGTATGTAAGAAATTAAACATTAAATAAACTTGGTTATACGTCAAGCCGAATGAATAAGGAACATCCGTGTTCCACCCAACTGTATATTAGGCACATATGTTATCTTCCCTCAATCACGCCCGATCTAAACTATGAATTCCAAGAGAGGTGATAGCCAACCTGAGGTACAGTTCCCCAGTGACAAATCACTTGTATCACACAGAGTGCTCATGGAACAAGTATTTCTTCCATTATTTCCAAACATAGAGTTCTCACATAGCAAGAGTTCAATCCTTTCCCCAACATACTAAGAAGTATCGTGCCTCGACCCATATGCTTCTAAGTTTATCCTTTTGGGTTTTTCCCAGGTCTTTTGCACCTAACGACCAATTCCTCATGGAATTTCTGATACCCACTACACCCCTGATTGCTCACGGCATGTCCCGCACCATATTAGAATTCTCACTCCTGGTGTAACCTCCCTGAGGTTGACTCTTCACGTCCCCCACTCTCACATGCATAGTTTCTTCTTCAACATGGCTTTCCCCATCATTCACGTTTTTATTAAAAGCATAATGATTCAATTACATATTTCCTCCAAGGACTAGTTGGCGGTTTTTAGAACTAGCCAATCTCATTAAAAAAATAAAACAATAATTAAAAATATTACAAAACATTTTATCTGTTGGGAAATATTACATTTCATATGAACATATCCCCCAATGCATTTCTGCAATATTTCTATCAAGCATATGAACAAAACTCTAACAGTGTTACCCTAATGTGCAAATAAGATTATCTATGAAGAAAGGCCACAATGACATGTCATGTCCATGTTGAATGGTGTTTCCTTCATAACTATCATAACATATGGTTCACCATCAAACTCATTATATTTGGTTCTTGTATCCATGTAGTCGTGGCTAGACAAATGAAATGCACTACTAAGATTGTTTAAGAAACCTTGATTTCTGACAAAGAACTCTCCAAATCAGATTGTAATAAGTAGACTGTGGTATAACGATTTTGTCAGGAAGGGATAATCATAAAACTTCATACAAGTGGATTGCAACACTTACCCTCCAATTTTTTCTCTTTGTCATGCCTCCAAATTGTTTACGGTTTACCCCCACATTTCGTTTGGTGCATCCTTTTTCTTTCTCTAACATTCTCAACTCCGTGAACCGGAAATTGACCTTTCTCCTCGCCTGTAAATCAATGTGTGGATGTACTCACTCACATGCATATGATTTTTCATTTCACCATATTAATCTCTTGGTGTGTCAATGTTTTGCTCTTCTGCCAATGCACGTTGTTTCTCAGCCATGTGGATCACCTACCATTGATGGCAAGTTTAACTGGCCCATGTTTTTACACAGATAGTTGTTTAGATATTATTTCATATTTTGGACTTCCTTGATAGAATCAACAAGATTAAATCGTGTAACAAGTATACAGTGGAGATTCATTTCATGGTCATCATATTTTTTATGCTTAAATACATCTTAATTAATATTTAAACAAACTTTGGTTAATAAGTCACTATTTAATTCTTTCTAATCTATAATTCACTAAAGTTTTATACTTTGTATCATCTTTTGGTTTTTGTTTATTGTTTCTTAGTATTTGTTTTATGTTTTATTTTCTTAGATTAATATTTATGTTATACCTTAAAAGGATATTTATAAGGGTCTTATTATTAATTTAATGTTTAGAATTTTTTTAACAACCACCCATCTCTACAAAACTAAGTGGCTAACTATACTTATCAGTGTTCACTTGCCACTTGACTTATGGCCATGCTAATTTAGTATCTTTTGAAATAGTTGAGTCACTCTTTCTAAACATAAACATAGGATTACACTTTCAACGATCTATGTCATACCCTTTGCGTGGCATTATCCTTTGCTGTTTTTTTATTAC
Source organism: Pseudotsuga menziesii (assembly GCA_001517045.1). Classification (NCBI taxonomy): domain Eukaryota; kingdom Viridiplantae; phylum Streptophyta; class Pinopsida; order Pinales; family Pinaceae; genus Pseudotsuga; species Pseudotsuga menziesii. Next base: position 6,164 of record LPNX010126943.1, on the reverse strand, counting down.
TTCTCTCTGCCTGAAGATTGTATAGCACCTAGTGGGACATTTTTTAGGGTGAGTTATTCATTCCTTGTCTACATTTTTACTATTTCAAATATCCAACGTTCTCTTCCTACCACTATGTTGTCATGGGGGATTATGTTGTGACTATATCGATCACATCCTCTATGAGTTGGTAGCATTTAGTTTTAAAAAATGATTATTTCTACCTCTAACATCTCTCCGCGACAATCTTCTCTACCCATTTTTCCATCTAAATTTCCCCAAGGAACTATGCATGATCTCTCCATTAGATTTCCTTTGACAAATGGCTACCATTTACTATGCCATGGGTTTTGAGGGCACTTTGTGCTTCATGACATGCATCAACCTTCGCCTATGATTTGTGATCATTATCCTTCACTTTTTTTTATGTGCGTAAGTGTTCTCCATGCAAATTTGTTTTTATCATTTGTTCCCTCATTGGGTTTCCCTTCATGTTCCATGTGTATATTTAATATCATTTCCTAGACATTCCCCTCTTCTTCGTGGTTAACTAGGGTTTGGAGTGTGTAATCCACACTTTAAATGTTTTTATTTTTTTATTTCAGCTTTATTTCATTTTTTGGATTGATTTTGGGATAGTGGAGCGAGACTCCCTTCGTTTTTTGGGGACGCAAAGAGGGATTAATTATGAGGAATAATAAATTTAAAAGAAAATTTACTTCGTATGACTAGGTTATGTAATAGGGAAGGAAAGGATTCTTTTTTATTTTAAAGAGTATGGGTTAACTTAATGGAAGATGGATGGGAATCTTGAGTGTATTTTGCATAGATCCTTTGGGTTCCTTGAAGTGCTAGGATAAGCGTCGAAGGGTAGCTCAATTGGTTGGAGTCTGAATGTAAATACCATTTCTTATTGAGGTTGAAGGTTCAATTCTCATGAATCCAAATTTATGGGTCTTTTGGGGTTAGGATCCCAAAACTGGAGCCAATAGGGCAATCCCCCTTTGGGTGGGCCCCTTGGAATTATTAATCTTGATGTAGCGATCCCGGACCTCTATTCTTGAGGTTATGAACCACATGAAAAAAATAAATTTAAGTAAATATTGGGAAAAGGGATAAACATGGTAAAAGGGAATAAAATTTTTTTAATGTAGAATCAACTTTAGAATAAAATCGACTTTAGGACGTAGGTTTTTATAATAAAAAGGAAATAAATGAGTACTAAGGGAGAAAGGTTTAGGACTTACGAGAAATTTCATATTGATAGGGATTTTAGAAAATTTGCTAATTTAAATGGGAATGGGAAAGGGAAAGTGAAGCAATTAGGGGTTAATAAATGTGACTGGGATAATGAAGCTTTTATAAAGAGAAAGGGTATGATTTTTATAATTTTTAGGAAGGATGATATTGGTGTTTTCGAATGAAGTGTCATTTTGGGGTTATTTTTACTTTATAATCAAGGATGCGTAAAGAAAACAATAGCGTGATGAGAATGACTAATTTATTAGAGGACAGAAAGATGGTAGATTTTAATGAATAGACCCATTTTACTCTAACTTGCTAAAACTTTGAAAGACTACCAAAAGGATCAAATGGACTTGGTTTTGGCCAAATAAAATATGGGGATGATAAACATGATGACCTAAAAATAATGACATAAAAACATTCACATGACGATTCCTAGAGTGAGAAATGAAAAATACCCATGAAACAAAACTTGTTATTTTTTACAAGATAGTAGCACTATATATTATTTGCAAATAAACAATAGGATCTCTAGAAAAAATACAAAAAAAAAAAAAAACATAAGGCTTTATCCTGAAAAACCCAATCAGGAAAAACCTAGCAAACCTTTGTATAGAGATGATAACTTTTGAGAAAAGAGAGAAGAAGAAGAAGGGGAGAGAGAGAGAGAGAGAGAGAGAGAGAGAGAGAGAGAGAGAGAATGTATCTCACAGATATAACCCAAAAAAATATGCTCCTAGACTGTAGTAGTGCACCTTTCTGCTGGAGAAGCTTATTGTGAATGTGTGAAATAATGAGGAGGGTGCCCTCCTATTTCTACTAATTTTCCAAGTGGAAAATTACTGTGAATGACTTGCCAATTTGACTAGGGACCACCTACCTTGCGGAAATACAAATAATTTTATTTTTTGTCTTTTATTGTTTATTCTTTCCCCATGGTTTGCATTGATTATTTCTAGTTTTTACATGAATAGTCACATCAGTGTGAACTCCTATAGGAGGTACATGGAAATAGAATTCAGGTACAATAATAATAACTTCTGAAGTTGCACAAATTTGCAAACTCCCTCTCAACAAGAAAGGTATTCTTTAGATATGGTTATCATCAGCATCAGGAACATCTAGGTCTCTTCTATACATCTCATCTATATCAATCACATCTATACATACTGAAGGTTGTCAACATTGTCTTTCTCCATCAATCATCAAAGTCTGATTCATTCAATTTGTCGTTAGATCTATCTATTTTTCTATATGTCCTTCTCTACTTGAAAAACTGGACATGCTTCACACGGCCATCTACTATCAGTTCATCTCAAGTGTTGGTGGGAATTCTCCTACACGCACTAATACAAAAGCGCGTATTTTTCCACGGAGGTTTTCCACGTTTCATACTTTTTGGTGTCAAATCGGAAGTAATAGGAACGATCCGTCGCTATATCGACGCCTATCCGTCGCTATATCGACGCTTCCAATCTTATCTGTGGATATATCGACGCTTCCAATCTTATCCGTGGATATATCGACGCTTGACTGAGATGTGGGAGTAATAGGCTTGTCGAACTTGACATTGCCTAAGTGTTCATGCTTGGCT
>LPNX010126911.1:4579-144830 GCA_001517045.1 Pseudotsuga menziesii | reverse complement strand
CAATGATGCAAATTTGACCATCAGCATAATTCACCATGTCATTACTCATTGGCCTAGTGATCTTCCAGAAGTTCTATATCTACAATTGGACAACACAAGCCAAGAAAACCAAAACTGGGTCGTGTTTGGTTATCTAAGCATGCTTGTGGAATTGGGAATTTTTAAGAAGGTAAAAGTTGGGTTCCTTCTTGTTGGGCATACACATGATCATATTGATCAAATGTTCATCCATTTTGCAAGGACATTGAGGAGGAAGAAAGTTGGGAGCCTGCCATCGTTGATTGAAATTATAGGGAAAGCATACCATCCAGAGCCTACTGTACAGAAATTGGAAGAAACTGTTGACATGCAAAGATTTCTGTTTGGATCGCATGGTGAGGAAAGGTGCATTGAAAAAAATAATGACATTATCTTTCAGCATCAATTTCGTATAAAAAAGATTGATGGAAAAACACTATTGTGGGGCAAGAAGTACTCAACTAGCACAGAATGGGGGCCTTCATCAGGTTTGGCATTTTTGAAATTCATCCCAAGTTGTCAAATGTATGCTTCAAATTTATTGTTATTGCAATCATCTACAGAGATTCATAATGCAAGGCGACATAGTAGAGATGTTGATTCTTCTCAATGCTTGGAAGAAATCAAAAAGTCTATTGAAGATACATATGAGTACTTTGATGTTGCTGATTCCGTTTGGTGGGAGTCTTTTTTCATAGAGCAAAGTGACATAATTTCAAACTCTACAAGTGGAGATATATTTTTGAAGACTCCATTTGCTTGGCCACAAAGTTTATCAAATGAAAACAAGGTAACAAATGTTGAACCTTGAGCTGTTGAGTTTTCTCAAGTAGAGGAAAGAGAAATGCATATTGGCTCTAGAAGATCATCCACAAAGCGTCGAGAGATGGAAGACCTTTACAGGGGCTCAGTACAAGATATCAAGGAGGGTTGCATGATTGCAGTTTTGGCTACAGATGATCCACGTCAATATCCATTTTGGATTGCAAAAGCTATGAAGGTCAATAAAGAAAATGAAGAAGTAGTATCAGTAGAAGTACATTGGTATGCAACAGATACACACCCATTTGATGGTGTGTACAAGGCAGAGATGATGGTTGAGAAAAAGGTTTGCAGAAAGAGAAACAAAAAGGGTCAAAAAATAAATCGCCACCGCATTGACATCTTGAAATTAGAGGAAGTTGATATACTTGTTTATGATTTCAAGTTGACAAAGAAAGACACTCTCCGCTCCAAGACTATAGATATTATCAAGACGTTGCTGCCACAGCCAGGAGTTGCAAGATGGGAGTCTGTTAAACCAAGCCGTAGATCCCGAAGGAATATGACATCTGAAATGATGGGCATAGATGTAGACTCAGATGGTGCGCCCATTGATAATAGAGAAGAGTATGGGTCATCTACATCTTCATCAAGTCCTTCATCTACAGAAAATGTAGATTCTGATGGGGTGTCAGAATCCATGGATGAATTTGAAGAAGCAGTGTAGATGCTTTTTATTAGTGTGATTTTTTTAATTAAAACTCTACAGGATTTTTTGATGATGGGGTGTCATAATCCATGGATGGATTTGAAGAGGTAGTTAGATGCTTTTTACTAGTATGATTTTTGTAATTGAAACTCTAGAGGAGTTTTTGAATATTTATATGAACAATTTGTTCGTGTATGGTTTAATGTATTATCTCATTATGAATCACATCATAATTTCTTTGTTTCTATATGGTTATAATGGTGAAATTATTATAGAAATTTGTTTTTTCTTTAATATGCAATTTTCCAGAAAGTTGTAATTTATCTCTTCAAGAATTTTTCTTTTTTTTCCAATTTAAGGTTGATTTTAAAGTTTTGTTAAACAACAATATGGGATGTTTAGTCCATGGCTCTATTTTTTACCCTAAAAAATAAACGTGTATACTGGTATCAACACTTTTCTATTTGGGGGGTGTTTTTGGTGTTTTTTTTGCAAAAATCATCGTTTTTATGGGTAGAGTTCTCGTTCATATTATATAGTTCTCATTTCATAGTATAAGTGGTTAATAGGTAAAGAAACTAACAAGGGGCAAAATTCAAGTTGGAGTACCTAAGGTTGGGTGGTGAATTAGAACTAAATCCTTAAGCTAATTTATAATACTGCTTTTCATTTCAATGTTTACTGAAAGAAAATCATTTTCATTGTATTGGATCCATTGAATTATTGTCCGAGTGTGCTGGGAAATCTATGATTTCATTTCCATGCATGCACTTCAGCATAACAGTTTAAAGAAAGATTAGGGCATGGTTTCTCAATTCCAGTTAGTTCTCTGTTTAGCCCTACTTCCCATGTGAAGCGCTTCAAAGAATTTGTGGTCCTTTGGCCCAAATGGGGGATGCATTATTTGGGGAATGTAGTGATAGTGCCCAAACTAGAAACAAAAAACATACTCTCAATATGGAAAACACAATTCCTTCCTAGACTGAAAAGTGCCTCTAAATCAAGCATTCCGTAGATAGTTCAGCAATATGCCTCTGTCACAGATGCCTGTAACTTTTGTTGTGCCTCATGGAGGCTTTGTCTATTGCTGCACCCTCATCCATAGAACTTCATGCAGAACAAAAAACAAGACTGTACGGATCTGCTGAGCATGCAAATCAGCTGAAGGGGAATCAAATGTGTGGCAATAGGTAAAAAAAATAACAAGGGGAATAATTCAAGTTGGAGAACCTAAGGTTGGGTGGTAAATTAGTAATTAAGCCTTAAAATAATTTATAGTATTGCTTTGCATTTCAATGTTTATTGAAAGAAAATCATTTTCATTGTATTAGATCCATTAAATTATTGTCTGAGTGTGTTGGGTAATCTATGATTTCATTTCCATGCATGCACTTCAACATAACAACTTAAAGAAAGATTACGGCATAGTGATAGATCAGGGCATGCTCTCTCAATGCTAGTTAGTTCTCTGTTTATCCCTACTTCCCATGTGAAGCGCTTCAAAAAATTTGTGGTCCTTTGGCTCAAATGGGGGACGTATTATTTGGGGAACGTAGTGATAGTGCCCAAACTAGAACCGAAAAACATACTCTCAATATGGAAAACACAGTGCCTTCCCAGACTGAAAAGTGCTTCTAAATCAGGCATTCCTTAGATAGTGCATGCATATGCCTCTGTCACAGTTGCTTGTAGCTTCTGCTATGCCTCATGGAGGCTTTGTCTACTGCTGCACCCTCATCCATAGAACTTTGTGTGGCACATAAAACAAGACTATATGGATCTGCCGAGCATGCCAATCTACTGAAGGGGAATCACCTGTGTGGCAATAGGTAAAGAAACTAACAAGGGGAAGAATTCAAGTTGGAGTACCTAAGGTTGGGTGGTGAATTAGTACTAAAGCCTTAAGCTAATTTATAATACTGCTTTGCACTTCAATGTTGACTGAAAGAAAATCATTTTCATTGTATTGGATCCATAGAATTATTGTCTGAGTGTGCTGGGAAATCTATGATTTCATTTCCATGCATGCAATTGAGCATAACAGTTTAAAGAAAGATTAGGGCATAGTGGTAGATTAGGGCATGCTCTCTTAATGCCAGTTAGTTCTCTATTTATCCCTACTTCCTATGTGAAGCGCTTCAAAGAATTTGTGGTCCTTTGGCCTAAATGGGGGACGTATTATTTGGGGAATGTAGTGATAGTGCCCAGATGAGAACTGAAAAACATACTCTCAATATGGAAAACACAGTGCCTTCATAGACTAAAAAGTGCCTCTAAATCAGGCATTCCTTAGATAGTGCATGCATATACCTCTGTCACAGATGCCTGTAACTTCTGTTGTGCCTCATGGAGGCTTTGTCTACTACTGCACCCTCATCCATAGAACTTTGTGTGGCACATAAAACAAGACTGTACGGATCTGCTGAGCATGCCAATCTGCTGAAGGGGAATCACTTGTGTGGCAATAGGTAAAGAAACTAACAAGGAGCAAAATTCAAGTTGGAGTGCCTAAGGTTGGGTGGTGAATTAGTACTAAAGCCTTAAGAAAATTTATAATACTGCTTTGCACTTCAATTTTTACTTAAAGAAAATAATTTTCATTGTATTGGATCCATTGAATTATTGTCTGAGTGTGCTGGGAAAAACCCTCGAAATGCTAGAGGTACACACACAAACACTGGACTTTTTTTTTCCACAAGTGAAAAAGCAACTATTTGTTATTCATTAAGAATCAAAATAGTTATGAGCATACAAAGATGGGCTATCATCACAGAAAGACAAATCTGTGTCCAAAAATAGGAAATGTGTTACCATAATAGTATAAATAGTCTGTACCTACTCTTTGGTTAGAGCATATAAAAAACCAGTGATGAGTATAGATCCAGAACCTCCAGATACCCCAAATCACATAAGTTGGAAGTAGTTTGTAGCATCTATTTTTCTATAACCAGTTCATAAGGAAATTATGCAAAGTGATGCCAGCCCAATTGTCTTCAATGTTCAGTCCATCACACACAAGTGTACAAGATCTATTGAGTTTGCTCACTAGATTGATCAACACATAACACACAAGTCTCGTCTAAGTTGATCTCCATACCTGAAGCCCTGTAAAATAGCTCGAATATTTTTGATATGACCCTCCATTTAGTAATAGTGCCACTGCCAAAAAGGATGACAAACACCAGACTTTGTTTCCAAGAAATAATAGTACTACAATATGTGCTATGCCTAGACCCTAGTAATCAGATGAGTATACTAACATGATATATTGTAGACTCTAGGAATTCGTTTTGATATTTTTGAATTTAATTCAAGTTTATATAGATGAAAAGAGTTGAAAGTAAGATTGACATACTATATTCATAATTGAATGTAGAAAATTGAAGATGACGACCGGCTTTGTCAACAAATGAATACCATGCACATGATGAGAGAATATGCAATGAGAACATGTTGGAGAAATATGCATGTCCTTGTAATAATTGTCTCGGAGGGAACATGAGAAAGAGACAAGTGATTTTTGCACATATGCTGAGATTAAGTCATAGCAGTATAAGCCCTTCCCCTCAAAATAGTTATCCAAGTAGGATACCATCGCAAGTCACCAGAGATGTAGAGGCACCAAACATAGATGAAGATGCAACACATGCAGATGAACATGCAATGTTAGATGAAGGGATTGAATTGATAGAATGATGAATGAGGGTTTTAAGGATGATTGGCAGAAATTCCTGGAGGATGCTTCAAAAACTATGTATGGTACTTGCAAGTTAATTCATTTGTCAACAATCATTCTAGTTCTTAATTTGCAAACAGTGCATGGTTGGACAAATGCTAGTGTTGATGAGTTATTGGCATTGTTACATCGGTTATTACCACCTGACTCCACATTGCCCAAAAACCAGAGTGCATGTAAAGAACAAATGAAAAAGGTAGGTGTTGATGCCTGGAAATTCGCAGGCGGCAACAGTAAGGGATTCTCCCCAATCAACGTTCCCAACTAGCCCGTTGACTGTTTGAAATAGGGAATCCGTCCGGTTTGCGGTCCGGCTACCGAGTTTTTTGCATTTTTTACTTAAAGAAATGATATGCATGTGCCTAACTAAATGCAGAGTGATCAAGCTGCAGGGAACGGTCACAAAGTGATGCGTAGGTTCTTACCTCTCGTCTTACGCTCGCGAGCAGCCAAACCAGATACGAAAGAAAATAAGATAACTATTTACTATATCCCTAGGGAGCATGGTTATCATTTTGGGTGAGCAATACATCTTCACATACATAAAGAAAAATCACAGGTAACTGATATTTCTTCTAGAGCACATGAACACTTACAGATATTCAAATAACCAGGTAGCCGGTCATTTTATAACAACATCTATTACTAACAACGAAAAATATCCAGAAATTACTGAAGAACATTTAGCAAGAACATAGGTTTAGGATATCTAAAAAACTCTTACAGTAAATGAAACACAGTTGAAAACGAAAAAGTTCCTCTTCAACCTTATTCATTTAGTTTGCATTGATACATTTCGCTTTACTCTCTCCGGCAGGCAAAAATTGCAGTTACTATGCAAAACGAAATAGTTCATCTTACAAGTAAACCATTACAAAGTTTTCCAGGGAAAAAGCCCTTTCTCAGCGCCTCGTCCCTCTATTTAAATTACAATTACAGAAAAATGTTTTCTTTTCCAGACGCATGGTCTTTCGGTTTCCCAACTCTATACATTTCGGTCTTTTGTCATTACGTGATCATGACAACTTGGTAACTGATCCGTCTCTGGAATCACACCTCTGCAGCTCCTGACTTCGTCTTCCATTTACCTCTTTTCAGTCATACTTCTGCCAAATGGGTTAATATTTCTTCCTGTCGTGAAAAATTTACCGGTTGCCTGTATACTTCCTGCATTCAAATTAAGAGCATGATCCAAACGACAAATATCATCAATTAACCGATCCACAAGGAAATGGCTGAGTGAACCTCCTACGGGCCTGGCAATATTCTATGGTCGCCGGTGGGAAAAACAAGTCGACGATCAGGGAAAAACGAGTTCGGGAGCCCGGGGAAACAGCCAGCCGCAATGTCGGGTGAGGTTTAAGTCACAGCCAAGTGAAACGCAGGGGGGAGATGTCGTAAGTCGGAGGTCGGGCGGTTTTAGCTTCGGAAACCGGAAGACTTCAGCAGCCGCAACGGTGGAGGGTGAGAGTTAGGGGACGCACGGAATGGACGGGCAACTAAGTCGGACGTCGAAAAGGACTCGGATCGAGAACTAACTATCCCCTTCCGGCCGCAACGGCAGGCAAGCAGAAGCTACGGACCCGCTATTAACAAACATCGGGCGTCGGATGGTTTAGGAGATCGGGCGAAAGAAAAGTCTCAGAGCCGTAACGGCGAAAGGGTTGAAACTTCGCAGCCCCCGATCTAGCATTAAAAGAGGCCCGCTTCAGGGAAACTCAAGTATTCGAGCAATGCTAAGGGTCGGCTATAATCAGACTCGCTCTTTCTTCACACAAGATGCTCCGAAGAGCAGCGAATTTATCTTTCTTAGACCACATATTCACAACTCAAACCAAAGATGAACAAAGCACACATAGACTACTGACATCCCCACCTTCAGTGAAGCGAAAGAAAACATGCTCAAGGAGCTAAAAGGTTCAACGATCAAGCCATACAAAAATAATGAGGAGGGGCCCAGAAAATTAAGTAAAATAAATTCGGGGAGAACCGTGACGGTAGCAACAACTGGCGATTACCTGGGGAACTTGGATCTCTGGGTGATTATTGTCTTTGAGTAGTAGACTGTTCCGCAACAAATGCATTTATCGAATTCTTCCAGCTATCTAGATGTCTCATATCACCGAAGTGTGTACCTTAATCATTGATGTTAGTCCTTTGGGGAAAAGGAAAACCGAGACCCTCAAGTCCAAATAACTATGCCGAGGCCAGAGTATGAGTTTCATTATTACCTCTGTTTTCGGGTAGCTAACAGTGTGGACGCCACAGGGTTGCAACACATAGCAAACAGCAGTATTCATTTGTTCCTCATTCCCATGCCATTTTGACACTTTTGTGCCTTTAGACTTCTATCCTTTCATCTAAGTCCTTCTGTGCGCCTTTCTTACTGAATTTTAATTCAGGATCCTCTATCCCATAGTTCCCTTTTGTGTGAGTGGTGTATTTTAAATCCTAGCTCACGGACGGAGAGGATCTTTTGGCAATTTAGTACTTATGCTTTAGCACTTGCTTTGATTTATGGTATTTTTCTAGAAGTTTGACTCTTTAGCTGCCTCTTGGCATTTGTTTCTTGGCATAGGATCATTTATATTTAATATGCCGTTCACCTTGCTTCCTCCCATGGGTCCTTTACTGTCGCTCCTTAGAACATTTTAAATGTGACGTGGATGAAGCCCCAACATAGTACTCCAGACTCTCTAAATCCGGTTTAATTCACAGGGGTTAAGCAAGACTTCAATGTACACCATATTTTATTCGAGAAAACTGTTAGGCTGGAAGAATTCTTTAAGCAATACACAGGCTGATACTCAACATATTTGCTATTCCCAAAAGACCTTAGTATTCTCCAGTCCACCACAAGTTTGTTCCCCTTATTGAAAATCAAGACTAAACATTAAATTAAAAGACAGCGTGACTCGGAAACAACTACACAGCTTATTTATATACAAGGCAGAAACTATCAAAGAAAAACCTCAAGAAAAGTAAGGCTTGAGAACTAAACCATTTACTGGCAAGTTCTCTTCCCATCCCTGTAAATATTGCAACTTATAAGTAGTAGGGCCAAGTTTGGCTACAATCTGAAAGGGGCCTACCCATAACTGCTGGAATTTGGTATGCTTTCCTTTTTCATCATGTGGGTGGTCCCACTTGAGGACCAAGTCTCCTACTTCAAATTCCTTTTTCCCAGCTTTATGTTTGTCAAACCATCTTTTGACTACCTCCTGCTATTGTTTGAAGCGTTCTCTAGCTTTGGATCTGGCTTCTTCTTCTTTTAGGAGATTATATATTCTTATTTGCAGAACCTCATCATCCGACCCCCTAGACTCTTGAGCTAGTATGGAAGAAGGTAGGAGAATATTGGGAGGCAGGATGGATTCCTTTCCGTACACGAGGGTATAGGGTGATACTCCTACAGCAGACTTGGGAGTGACTCTGTCGGCCCACAGGGCGTTGGGTAAGGCTGAGTGCCAACTTCGCTGGTTTTCTATGACAGTCTTCTTCAGGATTCTAATGAGGTTTTTATTGGAGGATTCAGCCAGGCCATTCCCTTGCGGATAGTAGTTAGCAGAATAATGTAATTTTATCCCTTTCTCATGAGCAAAAGCAGTTAATTTAATGGATGAAAAGTATTTAGCATTATCAAAAACTAACGAAACTGGAACTCCAAACCTGGTCATGATATGATCTTGTACGAAGCTGATGACTTCATCCTCGTTTATCTTGCGCAATGGGATAGCCTCGACCCAGCGAGTGAAATAATCAGTTGCAGTTAGAATATACTTGTACAGCAGGGAAGAATTTGGCTTTATTTCTCCAATGACGTCTATTCCCCATTGTTCGAAAGGCTCTGCGATCATTACTGGATTTAGAGGTGCTGCTTCTCTAGGTTGTCTTCCACCACATCTTTGGCAAGTATCACATTTTCTGACGTGTGTGTGTGCATCCCTAAAGAGTGTTGGACAGTAGTAATTGGCTCTGAGAACCTTGTGGGTTGTAGTGTCCCCTGAATAATGTCCCCCAGCCGGGCCATTGTGCAACTCAGACATCACTTTCTCAGCATCTTCTTTCTCCAAGCATCTCAGGAGGACCCCATCGTAGTTTTTTCTGAACAATACACCCTTTACGATTTGGTAGGAAGCTGATTTCAAACGCAGAGCTCTTCTTTGTTTGGAACTCCAATGTTCCGGTAACACCCCTGACTGCAAGTAATGCACAAGATATCTATACCACGACTCAGGAGCTGTGAATAAAGGGCAAACATCCGTTACATGCAACTCAACTTCATCTTCCCATGTTTGTTCTTCATTGTTTGTCTTCCCAGTCATTAGTTTGCATAACCCTTGACCTTTTACTATAGTAGCTGGCTTGAATTCAAGATTGTATTCTTGAAGCACTGTTACCCAGTTGCCCTTTCTTTCTCCTAGTTCTTTTTGAATGAGAAGGGATCTTACCACTGGGTAAGGGACTATTACCTTGGTACGATTTTTTAGTATATAAGGCCTGAATTGCTTTACTGCCTTAAATACTGCGTATGCCTGCTTATCAATGGCTGGGTAGTTTAATTCAGCTCCCTGTAGCCTAGTGCTCATAAAAGAGATTGGGAATTCATCACCCCCTTCTCCCTTTTGCGTGAGTATCACTTCTAATGAATCATCGGAAGCAAATGTATACATAATAAAGTCCTTATCAAAGTCTGGACTTTTCAAAGAAGGCGCATGTGCAACGGCAGTCTTGATTTTACTGAAAGCATTCTGTTCCATTTCAGTCCACTTAAATTGAGCGTTTTGCTTGACCATCTGCTGCAATGGTTTAACATTCTGGGCAAAATCAGGCACAAACCTACGAACGAAGTTTATTGTTCCCATGAAGGATTGCATTCCTTTTTTATTATGAGGCATGGGGATTTGTTCAATGGCCTTGATTCTTTTTGGATCTATAGATATACCTCTCTTTGAAACTATATGGCCCAGTAACTTGCCCTCTGTGACTGCGAGTACACATTTCCTAGGATTGATTGAGATGCCATACTTACGACAACGCTCGAAAATTTGCTTTAGGTGGAATGCGTGCTCCTCTCTTTTCTTAGAAAATATTGTGATATCATCAAGGTAGACCACCACACTTCGTCCAATCAGTCCACGAAAAGATACGTCCATAGCTCTCTGAAACGTCGCTCCGGCATTAATCAGTCCAAACGACATCCTTCTATATGCGAAAGTTCCCCATTTCGTTCTAAATGTTGTCTTCAATATATCCTCCTCGGCCACTAACACTTGGTTGTAGACGGAGAATCCGTCTAACAATGAAAACAATTCAGACCCAGAAACCATCTATAGCAATTGTTCCATGGGGGGGACCGGATAGTTGTCTTTGTCTGAGGCGTGGTTTAAGTTTCTAAAGTCCATGCACAGTATGATTTCTCCCGACTTCTTCCTGACCGGTACCAAATTTGACACCCACTCAGAGTGCCTTACTTTAAAAATAATCCTGGCATCCAACAATTTCTTTACCTCACTTTGAGTTAGTGGCTCCAACTTGGGGTGCATATTTCTTAACGGCTGTTGATATGGCTTGACGCCTACTTTAATAGGAATGACATGCCTGATAATGTTGGTGTCGTAGGTCTTCAGATCTGCGTATGTCCATGCAAAGACATCTTTATACTGTTCGAACAAGCGGAGGAACCTGTCTCTTTCTGCTGGTGAGCAGCATTTGCTGAGGTTCACAAACTTGGGCTCAGTTTTAGTCCCTAAGTTTATCAGCTCGAATTGTAGAGTTGAGCTGTGTGTCTTCACATTAGCGGGTCTTCTAAATTTTTCGTTCAAGTCGAACATCTTCTCTAATGTTCTAACCCCTTTGGGAATGAAATTGTCATATTTCCTTTCGTCCTGATGTTCCTCATCATCGATGATGGCTCCTTTAAAGGTCTCATCATTTGTCAAGCACTCGATTATTTGCTGATCGTCGTTAAATACTCGCAAGTCGGTGATCATGTCAGGCATTGATGGCTTGAAAGCAGTTCAATAGAACATTTGTTATTAGTGGGAACCAACCTGGCGACTGATGTAGCTAGAAGATCAGCGGCTGCATTTTTTATTCTTGGGATTGAAATAATGTTAAATGCGTGAAAACATTTAAGCAATTCCCATACCTTGTTTTGGTAAGCTTTCAAATGAGGGGAAACACAGTGTATTTGATTTCTTATTTGCTTTACAACTATTTCCGAATCCCCAAAAACTTTTAAATTACTAACCTGTAGCTCGATTGCTTTCTTGAGTCCCTACAGTAGTGCTTCATATTCAGCCGTATTGTTAGTACATTCGAACTCTAATCTACAGGACAGGAAGTTCTTTTTTTGTGTGGATCAATGAGGACGCAGCCGGCCCCTGACCCTTCTAACGTTTTCGAGCCGTCAAAATATAAAGTCCAGAAAACATTATCTACTGAAAATGAATCTACTCCTACAACTAAATCTACTATTTTACAGTCAAGCTCATCAGCCCGAGAAAAATGAAGGAGATCAGGCTGGGTGTTAGATGTGTTGCTGACCTCTTCCGCTTGATAATTCCCTGGTTCCAGCTCGAGAAAGTAGTTTCCCAATATAGGTTCAACTGGTATATTCTTCTCATCCAATTGAGTGACATTGTAATTCATGTGAGGTTCTCTCAAAACCTTGATCTGATTAGGAATCCCTTTGTGCGACAACCAAAGATGTGACCAATCTGTGGCGAAATACCCATTTAATTTGGCTGACCAATCTCTGCTCAGGACCAGGCCGTAAGCATCTGGTATGTCAGCTACTACGATGTTAATAATTTGGCATACTTTATCATTGGATGCCAGACGGATCAGGACGTCTTCCAATTCACCAATTACCTTGACGTCCGTCCTATCCAATTGCACCACCCTCCATGTGGATGGCTTAGGCTGTCTGTTTATTTTCTTACATACTAATATGGGCATGACATTAATTGACGCCCCTGATTCCACTAGGAAATTGTGTACGTTATGATTGAAAATTTCAAATGTCAGGAGGAAAGGTGGATGCTTGGTTTTAGACTTACCCCCGACGCTAGCTTCTCCAATCTCCTCTTCGTCCCGAGGCTGATTGTCGGCGGGCAACTTTTCTTCCGACGTTTCAAGTGCCTTCAATAACTTTTCTTTCTGTTGAGGTACTTTGCACATTTCAAACAGCGGGACGTTGGATTTTATCTTCTTTAGATCTTCGACAATGTCATATTCGATTAGTTGTCTAGTGGACTGAGATTTATCAACACTCGCGTTCTCATCATTTGGCTTAGGCGGCGTTCTATTTTGCTTCGGATCCTGGCTGGTAATGGTAAATTCTGGAATCTGGTCAGCCAATGATTCGTCTTGAAATTTCTTTTTTATATTTATTTGCAGCCTTCGAATCTTTGGGAGTAGAAGACTGTCATCACTAACCGCCCCTTTGCTCCTAGTTGTTACATTAGCCTCCCTAATAGCTTTGTGTCCCTGGGTATTTTCCTCCTCTGCATCGAGTAAGGAGACAGAATTCCATAATGCCATGGTCTCGTCCTCCTGCCCTTTTGTAGAAGTGGAAGCAGCATTTTCATTCTTTTCATCTTCATCTTCCTCCGTTAATCTCGAATCCAACATCTGATTCATGACCAACGTCATTGAATTTATCCATTGCGGACAGTTCTTTTCGGAATGATGTTGTTGATGAAAAGTACAGAAATTCTCCATCCCTATCTCTGTTAGGTTCATGGATGCAGTTTTCTGAGGAGGAGGTTGGGTTTGATTGCTATCCTCCCTTTTCTTATAATATGGCTTGAAAAACTTTTGTGCTTCTTTTTCCTTTTCTAAGTCTATGATCTTGTTAGACAACTTTTGCATCATTTTGGCCATACCTTCATAATCTGGTGCTTTCTCTTCTTTGGGCTTAGTAAACAGCAAGGTTTTCCTTTTCTCCCCTGCCTGCTCAGGATAATCTTCAATGCTCTCTCTTTCTGCTTCCACTACTTTAGATTCTTCATAAGTCTCTGTCAAGGTGGGCTTGGCCCTACCTTTTGCAAACATGGCTAAATCAGGACCCAAAGCTGAAGTATAGTATTTGATCAGTACCTTATCTGAAGGCTTATCTGTTTCAGAATTTTTTTTTAGATATGCTGCAAACCTTTGTGTGAAGCTGTGCACTTTTTCCCTTTTTTCTTTCTTCAAAGCACATAGACCTTTCATAAGGGCAGCATGAGTTTTTTGGACTGCATACTTACTTCTGAACATTCTTTCAAAGGTATCCCAGTTTGGGATAGAATTGGTGGGCAGTCCAAAATACCAAGAGGCTGCAGCTCCTTTGAGGGTGTGTGGGAACAATCTACAAACCACATCTTCATGCTCCCCTGCCTTCAGTCCTTCTATAGCCAGATAAAAACTCTGTAAGTGATCATCCACTAATATCTTCTCATTTGGATCGAACTTAGGTAATAACTTTTCAAAGGCTTGAGGTAGGTCATGCAAAGGCGGGGTTAGATTTAGAGGTGATCTGGCTTTCCATGCAGGTGGTGGAGGATTAGGTGGGGGTTTATTGGCGTTAACACCGGCCATGAGTTGGGGTGGAGAATGCGGAGGTGAACCAATAGGGGTGTGGGGACGTGAACCAGCAGGGGTGTGAACAGGAGAACTGTAAGGAGTGTCTGGGCCTACTTGGTTCAAAGGAAATTCAACCTCCTATAAGGAGGTTTCCACAAGTTCTTCCCAGTCTCCTACCAACACCGAATCTTCACTTAAAGGATGGTCCTTCTTCTTGTACTCTCTTCTAGGCAGTTCGGGGATAATTGGCAACCCTCCAATCTTCTTTACATATGCACGGGTATGTCTTCTTAGATCATTTACAATTTCGTTGCGAACAGGATATAAATGCTCTCTGTTTTCTTCTACTGGAATCGGATTACGTGGCCCACTACTTTCAGAACTGTTACCAGCGGAATGATCTCTGTAAAACGGGTTTCCTCGGCCAGCCATACACTAGCGGACCTCCTTCTAGCGCCAAAAACTGTTGATGCTTAGAAATTCGTAGGCGGCAACAGTAAGGGATTCTCCCCAATCAACATTCCCAACTAGCCCATTGACTGTTTGAAATAGGGAATCCGTCCGGTTTGCGGTCCGGCTACCGCGTTTTTTGCATTTTTTACTTAAAGAAATGATATGCATGTGCCTAACTAAATGCAGAGTGATCAAGATGCAGGGAACGGTCACAAAGTGATGCGCAGGTTCTTACCTCTCGTCTTACACTCGCGAGCAGCCAAACCAGATACGAAAGAAAATAAGATAACTATTTACACTATCCCTAGGGAGCATGGTTATCATTTTGGGTGAGCAATACATCTTCACATACATAAAGAAAAATCACAGGTAACTGATACTTCTTCTAGAGCACATGAACACTTACAGATATTCAAATAACCAGGTAGCCGATCATTTTATAACAACATCTATTACTCACAACGAAAAATATCCAGAAATTACTAAAGAACATTTAGCAAGAACATAGGTTCAGGATATCTAAAAAACTCTTACAGTAAATGAAACACAGTTGAAAACGAAAAGTTCCTCTTCAACCTTATTCATTTAGTTTTCATTGATACATTTCGTTTTACTCTCTCCGGCAGGCAAAAATTGCAGTTACTATGCAAAACGAAATAGTTCATCTTACAAGTAAACCATTACAAAGTTTTCTAGGGAAAAAGCCCTTTCTCAGCGCCTCGTCCCTCTATTTAAATTACAATTACAGAAAAACGTTTTCTTTTCCAGACGCATGGTCTTTCGGTTTCCCAACTCTATACATTTCGGTCTTTTGTCATTACGTGATCATGACAACTTGGTAACTGATCCGTCTCTGGAATCACACCTCTGCAGCTCCTGACTTCGTCTTCCATTTACCTCTTTTCAGTCATACTTCTGCCAAATGGGTTAATCTTTCTTCCTGTCGTGACAAATTTACCGGTTGCCTGTATACTGCCTGCATTCAAATTAAGAGCATGATCCAAACGACAAATATCATCAATTAACCGATCCACAAGGAAATGGCTGAGCGAACCTCCTACGGGCCTGGCAATATTCTATGGTCGCCGGTGGGAAAAACAAGTCGGCGATCAGGGAAAAACGAGTTCGGGAGCCCGAGGAAACAGCCAGCCGCAATGTCGGGTGAGGTTTAAGTCATAGCCAAGTGAAACGCGGGGGGGAGATGTCGTAAGTCGGAGGCCAGGCGGTTTTAGCTTCGGAAACTGGAAGACTTCAGCAGCCGCAACGGCGGAGGGTGAGAGTTAGGGGACGCGCGGAATGGACGGGAAACTAATTTGGACGTCGGAAAGGACTCGGATCGAGAACTAACTATACCCTTCCGGCCGCAACGGCAGGCAAGCAGAAGCTACGGACCCACTATTAACAAACATCGGGTGTCGGACGGTTTAGGAGATCGGGTGAAAGAAAAGTCTCAGAGCCGTAACGGCGAAAGGTTTGAAACTTCACAGCCCCCGATCCAGCATTAAAAGAGGCCCGCTTCAGGGAAACTCAAGTATTCGAGCAATGCTAAGGGTCGACTGTAATCAGAATCGCTCTTTCTTCACACAAGATGATCCGAAGAGCAGTGAATTTATCTTTCTTAGACCACATATTCACAACTCAAACCAAAGATGAACAAAGCACACATAGACTACTGACATCCCCACCTTCAGAGAAGCGAAAGAAAACACGCTCAAGGAGCTAAAAGGTTCAACGATCAAGCCATACAAAAATAATGAGGAGGGGCCCAGAAAATTAAGTAAAATAAATTCGGGGAGAACCGTTGCGGTAGCAACAGTAGGGTTACGGCATGAGAAGATCCACACATGTGTGAATGGTTGTGTATTATTTCACAAAAGTCATGCAAGTGAGACTGGATGTCCGAACTATAAAGAACCGAGGTATAGACGAGGGTTGAAATCAAATTCAGTGCCTAGAAATATTCTTCGCCACTTTTCAGTAATCCCACGGTTACTTCGAATGTATATTTGTCGAGACATTGCTGAGCTTATGCAATGGCATGCCCAAAATAAGAGCACCGATGGAAAACAACAATCTGTGGTTGATTCTAATATGTGGATGGAATTTGACAACAAATGGCCTGATTTTTCCCAAGACCCTTGTAATATAAGGTTGGG
The DNA here is from genome assembly GCA_001517045.1 of Pseudotsuga menziesii. NCBI lineage: Eukaryota > Viridiplantae > Streptophyta > Pinopsida > Pinales > Pinaceae > Pseudotsuga > Pseudotsuga menziesii. The sequence goes on along the minus strand of LPNX010126911.1, from coordinate 128,425 downwards.
TTTAGCTTTACATGGGGTGAATCCATTCTCAGATTAGAGTAGTCAATGGTCAACTTGGCCAGTGTTTTTGATAAATTATAACTTGCCTCCATGGTTAACAACCAAATCATTTTTCTTGATGTTGTCATTGATTATACAAGGAAAGAAAAGTGTGACTTTAGATACAATTGATGTTTATTTAGAGCCATTATTTGATGAGCTAGCAGAATTGTGGAAAGGAGTTGAAGCAATACAATTTTTAAGGGACAATGATTCAATCCACTTCACTTTAAGAGCTTCTTTATTGCTTACGATACACGACCTTCCTGCATATGGCACATTGACTAGTCTCAATGTTCATGGATACCATGGATGTCCAGCTTGCAACTTTAAACCTTTTGTGAGGTACTCAAGTAGTTTGCATAAGTGTGTTTATTGTGGACATCGTGCTTACCTTAAAATGGAGCATCCATATCATCGACAAAAGTCACATTTCAATGGTCAGGAAGAGAATCGTGAATCACCATCGCCAATAACCAGTGATTACATTATTGAGAATGCAGAGAAAATAATGTAGCTTATTGAAAATGGTGGCATTGCTGGTAGTAAAATGATCCACTCAATGATAGTGGTGTAAAACGATTGTGCATATTCTATAAGCTGCCATACTTTAAGCATATAACCATTAGGCATACTGTTGACTTTATGCATACTGAGAAAAACATAGCTTATGCTATTATAGAAACTCTTTTTGGTGCATATGATACAATGTCATCACGCCTATACCTTCAAGAGATAAAGATTCGTCGAAATATTTGTGTTGAAAATTATGGTGATGGAAAATTTAGAAAACCTATTGCTCCTTATGTGTGGACAAAGGAACAATGTGCACAATTCTTAACATTGATGTCTCAAACTCGCTTTCCTACTAGATATGTGAGTAGTAATGTTAGAAGGAAAACTGACAATAATGGCTTAAAAGGCCTCAAGACCCATGACTATCATGTCATAATTGAGGATATTTTACCTATTGCAGTCATATCAAGTTTGGAAAAGGGGCCAAGATTGGCAATTATAAGGTTGGGCCTAATATTGAAGAGAATGACTATGCATGTGTTAGATCCTTCAAAATTTGATAATTTGAGGGAAGAGGTTGTTGAAGTCCTTTGCTTATTGGAGTGAGAATTTGCACCAACAATATTCAATATTTGTATGCATCTTCTTGTACATCTAGAACATGAACTAGAATATTGTGGCCCGATATGAACTAGATGGATGTACCCTATAGAATGATATATGAAGGTTCTGAAAACATTTGTTCGTAATAAGGCAAAACTAGAAGGTAGCATGTGTGAAGGATATATAATGCAAGAGGCCATAGGATTTTGCACGAAATATATGAAGGATTTTACTAATGTCAGTCGATGTGTATGGGATGATGATGAAAATGAGAGACATGTAGGTGAAGTGTTAGAAGGAAATGGATGTCGCTTCAAGCTATCAAATGAGGAAAGAACTGTGATACATGCCTATGCTCTTCAAAACACATCCTCATTGGATAAGTGGTGGAGGTGAAATTTTATTTACATGATAATTTATTTATTTAATTTCATTTAATAGTTAAATTATTATCATTCTTACTATCTTGTATGTTCATATTGTATGTAGAAAATACGAAAAAGAGATTTGAATAGGGATGCATCCATCTTGAAAGTGCAGACTTCAGGATTTGAATATTGGAGATCGTTCTTTTCCAAAATTTGATGACTGGATTGTTGATGCAATTAGTGATGCACAACAAGAAGGACAGGATATAACGATAGAGGAAATTGAGCTTTCACGACCTCCAAATATAATAGCTTCTTCGTTTAGTGGGATGTGGGCGTATGGTAGTCATTTAAGAGTGGAAGAAAAGGAGAGAGGAAAATAAAATTGTGATTATATTGTTAGTGCCGAATTTCATCACGGCATTGAAAAGAAAATTTATATTGGATTCATATAGAATATTATTCAATTTGATTATGTTGATACTAGGCCCATATTATTAAAATGTAAATGGATCAAACCATCTGCAGTACAACGTGATGAGTATGGGTTTGTACGTGTAAATACACGCCAATTTTTATCAAATAATGATGAGCCATATGTTTTGCCTCCTCAAATTACCTAGTCATTTCTAATTAATGATGTAACAAGCCTAGGATGGTCGTATGCCATTCAAGTAGAGTCTCATTTGAAAAGGAAATTCATGGCATATGCTGATATAATGTTCGATGAGCAATCTACTAGCTTACAAGAAACATTGGAAGAAGAAGCTGAAGATGACAATAGAGCTGGATTTGAAGAAGAAACTTTGATTCCCAATGAAGAGACTGAGATAGAGAATGATATGCATGGTCAGGGAAATCTATTATATGAGGACAATGGAGAAAATGAAGCAGATGCACACACGATTGATCATGATTGTGATCTTGATGGAAATGCAAATCATGATGATGATGATGATTTGTCACCTTATATTTATTGAATACATTTTCACGATGTAAATTGGATTTTATTGTTTTGACCATGGGATTAGCTAATTGTTGTATGTCTAAACTCTGTACTAAGATTTATATGGATTTTATTGTTTTGGCCATGGGATTATACAAATATTTGTTTTCAGTACTATGCAATGTTTCAAATATGATTGCCTTTTGTTCCTTACTATCAAATTTCGTCTGAGAAATTCTATGAATGGATGTTTGCATTAAGTTTTGAACTATTTCAGGTGGAATTTTTGAATGTTAGGTGGTTAAGAATTTATAATATGTGGTTATTGTTATTCATTATGTTATTGGATCCACCACCCCAGTGTGTAGGATCCATGGATCCGATACGTATCTGGATTGGATCCTCCTAGGATCCACCATGGAAACGTATCCCTTGCAGAAGGAAACATATCACAATCCCATGAAACAAATCCTTTGAAAAATCAAACAATTCCTGAAATTTTCAAACAGATCCTGAAACATCCAGTGCTTCTAAACCATGGTAATAGATTCTATATTCATAGAATCTCCTAAAACCCTAGGTAATCGTAAGCTTTACAAATGATCAAAATTGTTTCAAATTCTAAAACAACACATATTGTAGAAAATATATAACAAAATTCTCACAAGTCTACCAAGAATTAGATGACTGCTTATTTTAGAAAAAAAGTAATCACCATGTTATAGACAAACCCTACTTCACTTTCAAAAATAGAAACAGACTACTTAAATCCTACCCTAAGCCCTTTTTTAATAGCAGCAAAATGTCATATAGGATTTAAATTAAAAGAAGATCCAACCCTTGGATCAAGTCCCATCCCTTCATCTATTTTTGGCCTTAGGATTAGACCCTCATTGACCTGCATGAAGACACTATGTTTAATGGAGTGCTCCAACAAGAAGAATAACCTCCTTGGGATTTGAACCTCCTCCCTAACTGCTTCCCTCTTGCATTTGATCTAAACCTAGACAAGAGAAACCAAAAACAAAACTTTTCTAAATCTAAAAAGTCAACTGAAAAATAGAAAAGCAACTAATTCTAGAAAAAACTACTTTTCCTAAAACTAAGAAAGGAAATTGGGAAACCCTAGAATGCTAAAAATTGAATTACAACCCTTTATAACACAATATTGTCTTCCATAATCAATATGCCATATAGGACTAAGCATTGTTCCCTAAATCTTTGGGATTTGTATAAAATGTAGCATCATCTACAAAAGGTACCATAAGTCTGTTGTTCTAGCAGTTTCTGCAATCTGCAATTCCAATCCATGGTACAAAGTTGGAAGCACCCTCTAGATAGTCACACCCATGCATATGAGAGTGGAATTTTATACAACTCTACAAGAACAACCTTAGTAAACAAATCAGTCAACGTAAAAATCATATCCACAACCTACCCTAAGTACAGATCACCTTGCTCTTCTCAAAATCAGTTTTCGAATCACTGGAAGATCCTTAGCACCCTCTCAACCCTTCTAAGATCCACACGAGCCAAAAATGGCATAGATTTGCTTCAACCCCTAAAGCCACTTGGGATTCACACCCTTTGAAATCACTTGAAAACTCTCTACCCAAGAAGGTTAATCTCTCCATACAAAGAATATGCAAGGTTTCAAATCTAAGTTGCGAGGAAACTTGGGTACAAGGACGGGGATGGGTACAATGAATACACTACTTTAGATAAACCCTACTTCTTCATTGTGAAGTGGAGTAAAACACTGTTTGCTTAAATGCTACCCTAAGCCCTCTTACATAGGACAAGATGGTCATCTATAGTTTACAATAAAGCAGATACAACCCTTGAAAAGTCAACTCAAAAGTAGAAAAGTGACTATTTCTAGAAAACTACTTTTCCTAAAACTGGGAAAGCAAAATGCTAAATGTAAACTGCCAAAATTAGAACTGTTAGTCTCTTTATAACAGAATATTGTCTTCCATAATCAGTGTGCCATACAGGACTGAATATGTTTCCCTAATAGAAGTTGTACTAATTGCAGCTGCAATTGTGATGTACACCCAGGTCTGTAACATGTGTGCCATGGTTGGAGGACACTTTCGAGGTATAAAAACTAATAGCTAGGACTCTACAAAACTTATCTGAAGACTTAATGAAACTCAACAAACAGAAACAAAAGTCAAAATACAAAAGAAATCTTGGGGATGGTAGGACATCTTGGGATGGTCTTGAAGTGGTGTTCACTGCAACTAATCAAATGGTGACTTGTGCAAACACAACCCAACCTTACTGTGGCCCTCCTCTATATAGACTATGACACTCATTGGATTCTATCCTTTGATCAATTTGACTCTCCAATCTTGATGGAAACTTGAGGCCCTTTACTTTACACTCTAATAAATTCCCCTGACTAAGGAACCTTTATATGAAATCTTCAAAAGTCTACTAAGAAGAAACTAAATATATACAAACATTCTTTTGGCACCATTAAGGATGTATTTTAGAGAAAAAATGTACTCACTTTGGAAGTTTTGGGAAAATCTAGCTTGACCTTTGGCTTTAAACTAGATGCTTTTGCATTTTCTAATAGGTAAATAAGAAAGTACAACACAAGTTTCCTAAATTATGTCTTGTCATAACATTCTATCATTACCCATATCTTACTTATCACTTGCCTTCTAAATAATATATACAATGTGAGAAGTTCAAAGAGTCATAATACTTAGGAAACAACCTCATATAACATATTCTTATTGGGGTAGGATAATAATGTCTTTATACTAAGCTTAGAGAGTCATAATTGATGGCCTTTTATTTTTTGAGCTTTAGTAGTTTGTAGTTTATGGATTTTTAGATAAAGACAATGAGAATTGCATTGGTGGACAATTTGAATATGAACTTTGATTAGAACATCATAGCATCATAAATATAGTAGTTTAAGGATATGTAATGTGGAAAGTGGTTGATTGAGGTGTATTTTGAGCTTTAGTAGTTTATAGTTTATGGATTGCTTAGTTAAAGACATAATGAGAATTAGGTTGGTAGGGGATTTGAATATGAAACTTTGATTTGGACTTATTAAAGATAGAGTTTTATTTGGACTTCATAGAGATAGAGGCATGGGTATATCGATTACAAGGATATGTATTGTGGTAGGTGGTTGACTAAGGTAATAATGTTTGTATATACTTTAAAACTGAATTTCTTTCTGTGAAATTTTAACATAATTGCATATCTGAATTGAATGTAGCCATAGAATGGCAATAATCTTGAATTTTCACATTTAGAAGATATACTAAAAATAAAATTAAAACATTAACCATCATAAAAGGCACATGAAAATTTACGATAGGGAAAACCTTTAGGAAAAACACAAACAAAATAATTTTCCTTAATATGAGATGACTAACTTACATAAGCATATTTGATGAGTAGAATTTTGCAATGGCCATAAGGGAAGACATACCAAGACAATATGAAGATGAAAAATCTTGAAGAGATAGGTTAAGGGTTTCCAGGTTGATATAATCCCTTCAACTAATGACATCAGCTCTGGTTTAGGCTGCTAGTGGCTTGTCTAGTTTTTATGCAACATGTAGTCCTTCACAGGCTTCCTTTCATGACCTTCATTAGTGGTGATTCTTAGGATTCCCTTTAGCCTCCTGTTACAACTGCATAGAATTGCTTAAAAGCTGCCGAGATTTCTGATAAACGCCCAGGACTTGTCCAAACTGCTGATTACAATTACAAGGACTTCCCAATAAGCATCTTTCATGCCCAGAAATTCTCCCAAAGCTTGAGCATTCACCCCATGTAAAATACAACATAACACATTGCAATAGGTTTTTTTGTTTACATGAAAAACCATTATATTTGATATTTCATAGAGGAAATCAAAATATACATTGTCGATGCTCTTCTTCACAAAAGACACAAAAGCTATCAGTCAACTATCTGGACGGTTCTTATTAAAGTCCTCCCATATAATTACATATTGATGGGAAAGTTACCTCTTCTTGAAAGGAAGTCAAGGGGTGCATAGTATGACTGGTATGGTGCAAACACAATCCTTCACAAGATTCCTTTCATGACCTTCATTAATGGTGATTCTCAGGATTCCCTTTAGCCTGCTGTTACAACTGCACAGAATTGCTTAAAAGCTGCCCAGATTTCTGATAAATGCCTAAGGACTTGTCCAAACTGCTTATTACAATTTCAAGGACTGCCCAATAAGGCTCTTTCATCCCCAAAAATTCTCCCAAAGCTTGAGAATTCACCCCATGTAAAATACAATGTAACACACTGCAATAAGTTTTTTTGTTTACATGAAAAACCATTATATTTGATTTTTCATAGAGGAAATCAAAATATACATTGTCGATTCCTTTATTCACAAAAAAACACAAAAGCTATCAGTCAACTATCTGGACGGTTCTTATTACAGTCCTCCCATATAATTACATATTGACGGGAAAGTTACCTCTTCTTGAAAAGAAGCCAAGGGATGCATAGTATGACTAGTATGATGCAAACACAGTCCTTCACAGGCTTCCTTTCATGACCTTCATTAGTGGTGATTGTTATCCACCTGAATGGCACCTCTCCATCCGAGTGCCGACATCCCTCATGTTGGCACACAAAAGGACATCTATGGATTGAGGTTTGCCCAAAACACTATAGATGAGCTTATTGTAAATGGCATTCATTATCCATCCAGTGGTTTACTTTTCCTTTTTAGATATGTCAAGACATATCCGTGACCCTATCCATTTGCAACTCGTGGATCATCCGCGAGTGTTGGTGTTTGCAAGTCGCGGATGGATGTATCCGTGGGTTGCTCTTATGGAAAGTCACGGATCATACGCGAGTTGTCCTTCTTGATACCCGCGGATGCCTATCTTTGAAATTTAAAAATAAAACACGTGATTACTTGAGATTAGTTAAGCCATTTACCTTAATCTTTTTAACTGTCTCAACCTCCTCAACCTTCGAAACTGCCTTATTTTCATCCATATAAATATAGGCCTTGGGGAGGGTGTTGGACATAAACTTGGAGAGCAAAGTCACGCTGGTGGATTTTATACAGAAGTCTTTGGAGTAGTGGAACTCAGAATCCTTTGGTTGCAGAGGAGTCCTTGTCTCAGGCGTTGGGTTGTAATCTGAACTCTTTCCATTATTGATAATGAAGAGAATCCTTCTTCCATATGTGTTTCATGTATCTTGGATTGATAAATGTTTATGTTTATGCATTTTATATATGATTTATCTAACCTGCTTATATATATATGAATCATCTTGTATCTGGAAGATTGACTCTTGACAGGTGAAGGAGGAGCAACCTTGAAGACTTTGGAGGTGAAGCAGAGCGGAAGCGGACAAGCTAAGGATCAACCCTCTTGTAACGGGTAAGTCTTTCTCATCCTCCTGTTTCCTTTACTGCATTCTAGAGTCAATTGTCTGCAAGTTTATCGAGTATGTTGGTAACCCCAGACCTATGGTTATAAGGTGTATAATCCTGTACAATAGAACTGGTGACTCTGCTAGGGATGCCTAGACTGCTATAGGTTGCTTCTGTCACCCCTGACCAGTCTTTGCTTGAAGTTTGTGTGTGATCTTACACCCTGGTTCATACTTGCCTTAGTATTTGAAAGTCTTGGGAATTTTTCTTATTTTTTGAGAAAAATCTTATACCTATCCGCGAGTTGCTCTTCTGCACAGTCGCGGATACAAACCTGCACCCACGGGCTGCTGTATTGAACAGTCACGGATCATCCGCGGGTTTCCCTTCTATACAGTTGCGGATATGCCTAGAAGTAGGGATTTTTTAAGTTAAGGTTTGCTTGTTCCTTTCTTTCTGTAATCCCTGTTGGTGAGTTGATTTTTGTTATGAATGTTGTGTAGCTTGTTTGAGTGCCTCTGTTGATCACACTTTGTGCTTTTTCGAAAGCTCTTGAGTCTCTTTTACTTGGATTATTTTCTGTTTGCATGCTGAAGTGGTTGGCCTGTTTGGGTTGTGGGTTAAGGTGTCTTTGTCCACATCTATGATTAGGTTTTCGGGATTTGTTTTTCTAGTCTGTATTTTGACAGTGGCTGGTTGTCACTTGCCCTTATAAGTCTACAATGTTTTTTGTCATTGTGTGCACCCAAGCTAGGATTCCTAGCCTTCCTTTGTTGGTTGTATTTTGGTTCTGTCAGCCTGTTTGCTTCAGTTTGCAGTTTTATACAGTTTATTTAATTCAAGTTTGCTCAAGTACAGTGCATTGTAGGTGCATAACTCTTGGGAGTTTGTGTCATCCTTTTTGCTTGTTCTTTATCTATGTGGTAAGATTTTTATAGCATTAGGGTTGCTCTTTTCTCTTTCCCCCACCTCCTTTGCTTGGTATGATTGTTGGCTTATGTTTCTGATCAGCCTCTATTAGTGATATTTGTCTGAGTTTAGAAGCTTGTTGGTATTGTTTTCCTTCTTGTTTTGTTGGTTAACTTCACCATGCTAAAATAGTTGACTTGTCTTTTATGCAAGCCTTCCTCCCAAGTAGGGTTTATACTGACTTTAGGGAATTCTAGAGTTTGTTTGGTGGTTGTATAGCAAAGTCCCTTTTGCTTTGTTCTTTTTATCTGCATACTTTGCTTTGTAGGTAGTTTTTATTTTGCATTTATAAAAGATAATTAAAAAGAACTTATACTTGTTTTTGCTGCTTGCCCCCCCACCTCCTTCTTTGGCTTGACCTTGTTGGACAAGGTATTGAACAACCTTTGTTTGTAGGTTTAGATTGATACTTGGGACTTCTTGACCTTTGTTTATGTCAGTCTTTTTGCTCAGTCTCTTCAATCCAAAGTTGTTGGCTTGTTTACCTTTGTAAGCCTTATTTTCAAGAGAGGTTGATATCGAACTTTAGGGAAACCTAGGGTTTGTTTGTGGGGTGTAGAGTAGTTGTCTATTTGCTTTTCTTTCATTACTTGCTTGCATTAGTTGATAGGCTGATTTTTTCTTTTTGCATTTATAAAAGAAAAAGACAAAAACACATGTTTGCTTTATATGCATGTAGATAGGTTTTTAGTCTAGATTGCATGGCATATCATTGTTTTTGGAAAGATTAAAAATATAAAGAATTTGTTCTTTTGTGGCTTTCAAGTTTTCTATTTGAAAAATAAAGAGAATAGTTTTTTCTTTTTGCATTTCATTTCTTTTTTCTTAGTCATTTTGTTTCAACTTTTGAGTCAAAACACCACATAAGTTCCATGCCATTTACCCACTGACTAAAAACAGCCCTTAAAATAAACGATATAATTTAAAAATTACTAGTAAGTTTTATTTTATAGGGTCATACACCAACTAGCTCAGGCTAGACTTGTGGATTAGGGAGTTTTAACTCTCCACAAGTGTTAAAATTTTAGACGTAGTTGGCCAATCACTAGGTAAATCATTTTCTACATTGATTGTATATGGGAAGCTCCTCTCAAATGGGAGTTAAGCACGAGGCCGCGTGGAGACTTGGACTGAGGAGATAACCCTCTGATTCCTTGTCAAAGCATAGACCAAGGTTTTTACGCATCTGGGGATTCTGTCTTAGACAGGGTTTCAGGCTCAGCTACCCTGCCCATGTGTACGAATCAGACTTGTGACTGTCCCCCTAGACTGTCAATATAGTTAAGGTAGCCTTTAGTCTCTTTGACATCTAGGGTTCATACATAGGTACACCAGAAGGTTATTTCTGGTTGACCTTGGACGGGCTTGGAAGGTAACCCCAGTAGAAAGTGTGGGAGGGCGATGGGTGATTCCTCTGCTTGTTCCTAAGAACATCTACAGGGATGCCAAGTAACTATCTATCATCTTTCTTCTAGAAAGTATATCTTATACCTGTTTGTCTGTTTGGCTTTGGGAGTTTTTAGTGAGTGCTGTGTGGTTTGTCTATACTTAGTGTGCCTTTAGGTGTGTGCTTTGTAATTTTGGTTGTCTATCAACCTCAGACTTTGTCTCCTAGTTTGAAACTATGGCTAACACCCCTTTGAACACCAACCAAGAGATCCCCATGATGGGAACTCCTTGTAATATTCCTCTCACGGGGAATGTTGGTGTTGCCTTGATGGGCACCCTGAATCTACCTGGATTCACCCTAGGGATACCGATGTGGTTGTTTTCCACTCCAACTGTCCTGAATGCTCCTGACACTTCTCAAGTAAGCTCCTTATATAAAGGGCATCAAAACACTGCTTCCCCTTCACCTGTAGTTGATTCTCCTCCTCCTTCTACCTCATGCGGTGAAAGTACTGATACTAGTAACTGGCAGTCTAAAAGGAGTAAACGAAGGAGGAATAGGAAGAAGGCACATAAGAAAGGGGGCACAAGTTCAACCTCTATAAGTCAAGTTGAACCTCACCACCCAGCCTCTGTGGTTCATGCTAGGGGCACCTATCCAACCTTTGCAGGTCATGTTGGATCTAAGTACTCAACCTTTGAAAGTCAAGTTGATCTTCACCATCTAGCATCTGTTGATCATGATGGTGGGATCCTTCCAACCTTTTCAGGTCATGTTGGATCCAGTCACTCAGCCTCTATTGTTCATGATGAGGGCACCTGTTCAACCTCTATTGTTTAAGTTGAACCTTCCCATCCAACCTCTCTTAGTCAGGTTGGATCCATCCACCCAGCCTCTATTGTTCATGCTGGGGGCACACACTCAACTGCTGCAAAGCATGTTGATCCTAACCACTCAACCTCTGTTGTTCATGTTGGTGGTGCCCATCCAACCTCTACAGGCCATGTTGGATCCAGTCTCTCAACCTCTTTAAGTCATGCTAGGGGAAGTCTCTCAGCCTCTGTGGTTCATGCTGAAGACAATTCGTTAGCCACTGCGAGTCATGTTGACACTGTTGAAAAGACTACCCGTTCAAAACACAAGACCAAGTTTCCTTGTAAGCTTTGTGAAGGAGACAACCTTACTTATAAATTCCCTTCTATCATGGAGGTGTGAAGAGTTTGGATTCATGGTCATCCCATTTTTGAACATTTTGAAGCTTTTCAACAACCAGCCTCTCTTAGTCAGGTTGGAGCCAGTCACCCAGCCTCTCGTGTTCATGTTGGGGGAAAACTCTTAGCCTCTGCAGGTCATGCTGAGAGCAAACAGTCATCCACTGCTAGTCATGTTGACACCGTTGAGAAAACTAGTTGCTCAAAGTGAAAACTTAAGTTCCCTTGTGTGCTATGCAAGGGAGATCATCTTACTCACAAGTGCCCCGCTATCGCAGAGGTGCGAAGAGTGTGGTCCAAGACTCAAGAATTTCCTTCTCCTGAAAAACCTATAGTTTCTCAACAACCTATTCAACCTTTGGTTGATCAAGTGGTCGAACCAATATCAGATTTGGTCAATCCCACTCTTCTTTCAGAGAGTGATCGTGATGTGATTGAACCAATGTCATCTTTGGTCAATCCCACTCTCCCTTCGGAGAGTGACTTTCATGAAGCGATTGAATCGATCCCAATATCGATCAATCCCACTCTTCCTTTGGAGAGTGAAGTGTCTGCTAGTCACATTTTCTTCACTGCTAGTTTAGATATTACTGAACAAGGGGGCACTGAACTCTCTTCGGATCAACCCCCACCAAGCTCTCGGATTGCTTCCTTTGATTGGGATAGCCTAGTTGAGCCACGCCTTCCTTCTAATGCACCTTTCCAGATAAAGGTCAAAGTTGAACCTTACATAATTGCTCATTGTATTGTTGATGAAGGAGCCTCAGTTAGTATTTTGTCTGCTCGTGCTTGGCGAGGCATGGGATCTCCCAGCCTTGTGTCGACTGCTAGTCAGTTACTAGCGTTTGATAGAAGAACTTGTATAGCCTTAGGAATTCTTGCTCAAACACCTGTTAATTTGGGTGGGAAGACTATCTTAGTTGAATTCATGGTGATAGAAGACCCCTTGGACTTCAATATGCTCCTTGGATGTGATTATGTCTATGCCATGCAAGCTATGGTGTCAACATTCTTTCATGTGATGTGCTTTAATCATGGAGAAGAAATTGTCACTATCGATCTGTTGGATTTTCTTGATCCGTCTCCTGACCCAACTAGAGACCAAGTCTTTCCTTTATTGATTCCCAGTGTTTCTATAGACACTACCCCGCCATAGGTGAACTATGTGGCCTCATGTCCTTTGTGTTCAATTGATACTGAGAAGCAGCCTCTGTTTTCATGCTTACCTTCTTGGGACTTGGTCCCAGCAGTTGACTAGGTGAGTCATCCTATATAGACTATAGAGCCTTCTCTCCACTCTGTCGATCCATTTGAAATTTTAGACATGTGTCCTATCTCGGATGATCTCCTTCCTTTGGATGAAGTCTTCCTAGAGTCTTTGATACAGTCTGACCTTCTTTGGGATGTTGGTTCAGTTATGACTAAGTCTAACCCTGATTTTCCTAGTAGGCCTAACCTTTCTTCTTGTGTTGGTCTTGTTGAGTCTTTTCACTCTTCCTTCAAAAAGCAAGTCAGTGATCCTGATGAGTTTGATTTTTCTTATGAATTTTTCAACTCCCGTGATACTAAGTTTGTTCCTGCAGACTCTATCTCCCTTGTTGATTTTTTCTCTCCTTCTGAGGTTTATCTTTATTATTATAAACCCTCGAGCCTTGGTTCTATAGAAACTTCTTTGATTGATTCTGCTTTGAATTTACCTTTTATAGAAGATAGCAAAGTCACATGTGTTTCTACCAAAGTGACCCGCATCGGATTTTTTCTTTTGAATATGATTCTAATGTTGTTGTTTCTTGGAGATAGGATTCTTAGTTGGATTCACAACTATTTATTGGCCTCACCTTGTTGTTCAAGTTGTAATTGCATTTGCATGTGCCCTGCTCGTGCTTATGAGCCTGATGCTGGCTTCCACTCTTTTAGCTCATTGTATAAGCCCTCATCTTTGTTCTCATCATTGCTAAGCCTTGTATCATTTTGCCTTTGCAAATTGACACCCTTTACCTTGAGGAGGCATTCCCCGAGTGTCCTTATCTTGCTCACTTCCCTTGCATTATGCATAGGTCTGTTCCTTGCGCTTGGAACTAGTTTCACCTGTTTATGACACTCGTCTCCTCGCATTTAGAGCATTCTTTCTGCTCTCCTTCGAGCTCATTAAAAACGGTAAGGAGGCCACGAGTTGAATTTTTCGGACTCGTTAAAACTTCACGAAAAATATATTGAGTTTCTTTAGGCCCAAGTCTGACTCCTCAAAATAGACTTGACTACCGAGTAAACTTGTCCATTCATGCTCATTAAGAATATGTGAATGGGCATCCACATTGGTGGTAGGTTATCTTTTTCTCGGACCATGTGGAATAATACGAGAAATGATCCCTCTCTTTTCTTTGGAATTGAGAAGAGTATTCTCAGGCATAGGTTTATCACTTTTCCAGACCTGAGGGACTAAACTTACGGAAAAGGAACCCTCGGTATGAGCTTAGTTTTCTCTTTTTCGTGCTCTGGACCAAAACATGAAAAAGATTCTGAGTGTACCTTATGTCTTTGTCATGAGCGTTAAACCCTAAAGAACAAAGCATTGATTTTATTGTTGTAAGCCCCATTTCTCGTATTCAAATGGATCTTTCCGAGTGATCTTTCCTTCCTTCACACTCGTAAAACTCAGGCTATATGCTGCTTTTGAAGGAGTGTTGGGTATGTGGTAATTTAACCTTTTTCAGACCTTCTTGACTAAGTACAAAAAAGGTGTGCCTTTCCTTATTCGAAAGTTAAGAGAGTTCTTCTTTGGTATGTTTTATACTTTTTCGGCGTTAGGCGACTAAATTGTACCAAAAAGGACACCCCCTAGAGTCTTCTTTGGATTTTTTAGACTCTCTAAACTAGGAAAACACCGTCGAGCATGTACTAGTTCGGGCTCGTTAAATCCATGAATCAGTGACACTATTAAGCATTATTTTCCCATCTCTTCAAGCTTGTTAAAAAATGAAGAGGGAACCGAGTTGACTTTCCTAGACTCATTAAAATTTAACAGGGAAGGTAAGGAAGAGGTTTTATCTTGTTTTCAGTAATGGTAGCATGTCATCCTTGAACATAGTACTCTTTGTTTTCTGATATCCATGTTTCAGTGTCCACTTGTGTTCAGCTATCACTTTGAGTTTCTTACTCCTCCTCTTGTCCGTTATACTCGGGGAATCTGTTCATGTCTCCTACATGACAGATACGTCTAGTTGTTCTATCTATAAGTTATACGCTGCCTTGTGTTATTTTTTCATCACATTTAAGCTAGCATTATGATCTTAGGATCTTTTCACTAAGAGAATAACAATCACAGCAATAAAACACAAGCACATCACAAGAGACAAGAGACACAAAGAGTTTTCCTCGGGGAAACCGTAAAGGAGAAAACCCCGCAACTTCCTCTAAGATAGAATCAACACCAAAACAGTAAGAGATCTCCCAAAACAGCAGTAGTCTTCTGTCTTCTATCTAGTCCCAAAATTTCCTTCTCCAGTAGTGCGCCACACTTGGGAGAGCAAGTGATGTATTTCACAAGTGATAAATAGAGAGACTCTCACTCTCTATTTATATTCATCCGTTCACTTGAATTGCCTTTTCACACGTAGGCTCAACCTAATAATTAATACTCAAGCCTACACCTTAATTAGTGTATAATAACTCAAGTGCCCCGAAACTGTGGGGACTTACCTAATGACTTGATATTACTTGATTACATTATTAATCCTCCCGATCGGAACATCGGGGCATGACCACATGACTCAAATACATAATAGAGACATCCTTGAATAAACATCGGGTTACAATACATAGAAGAATACATTCCGAAGTTACATATACATCAACACTCCCTCTTAACTAGGAAGGTATTCTTTTGACACAATTTTCAGCACTGGTCTTCTTCTCTGTATCAACTGGATCATCTCGTCTTCAAGTCATCTTCCTCTTCAAGTCATCATCAGATCTAGATCATCTCTCGATATGGATCATCATCGAACATCATCTCTAGATCTGGATCATCTCTCGATCTGGATCATCATCACTGGACTGGATCTGGATCATCACTCGATCTAGATCATTACTGCTGGATCATCATTACTGGATCTGGATCATCACTCGATCTGGATCAACACTAGTGCTATCTCATGATTCTTCTTGTCATAGGAAGTTCTATAGAGCCAACCCTTTTTCATGCTGATTGTAGGCCTACCCTCGTGTAGGTCTTCGCCCAGCACTTATATCTGACCTGCTCGTCAGAAAGGCATGCCCAGCACTCACATCTGATCATGTAGTAAACTACAATCCCATCAGAAAGGACTAGCACTCACATTCACCAGCATGATAGGACACACCTACTATCATCTGCGAAATGGCTCAGCACTTACAACCACCAGCATGATAGGACACACCTACTATCATCTATGGAAAGGCACAGTGCTCACATCCACCAGCATGGTAGGACACACCTACTATCATCTATGGAAAGGCACAGTGCTCACATCCACCAGCATGGTAGGACACACCTACTACCATCTGTGGAAAGGCTTAGCATTTACAATCACCAGCATGGTAGGACACACCTACTACCATCTGTGAAAAGGCTCTGCACTTACAATCACCAGCATGGTAGGACACACCTACTACCATCTGTGAAAAGGCACTGCACTTACAATCACCAGCATGATAGGACACACCTACTATCATCTGTGAAATGGCACAGCACTTATAGTCACCAGCATGATAGGACACACCGACTATCATCTGTGACAAGGCTCAGCACTTACATCCATCCAAGAGGGAACACATCCTGCTCACAATGATGGAAGGGCATGCACTCATATCTGATCATGAGGGGAACACATCCCAACAATCATATCAGAATAGACCCCAGTCCTCCTCGACTGAGCTACCTGGTAACTAACCAGGCACCTCCATTCTCCTAGAGAATGGTAGTTGCCCTTACATCCGACCTTCTCGTCGGAATGGCCAACACTCACATCTGGCATGGAAGGAACTTAATCCTTTAGCCATGAACATAATGGTTCAGCCCTTACATCTGATCAAGTGGGAACACATCCCTCTATCACATCAGAATGGCTACTCAGTTCTTACACTTAGTGTTCCTAGTAACTGACCAGGTGCCTCCATTCCTAGAATGGCAATTGCTCTTACATCTGTCCTGCTCAACAGAATGGCTAGCACTCATATTTGACATGTAAGGGAGCAACCCTACCACCATGTTAGAATGGCTCAGCCCTTATATCTGACCTACTCGTTAGAATGGCTATGGATCTCAGCACTCATATCTGACATGGAAGGAACCAATCCTCTCACCATGACAGAATTGCTCAGCCCTTACATCTGACCATGGAAGGAACCAATCCTCTCACCATGTCAGAATGGCTATGGGTCTCATCACTTTCTCTAGAAGGAAGCCTCGATCTGGAGAACACCAAGTCTCTCTCTGAAGTACTCAAACTTCAGCCTAGCCAATGGCTTCGTCAATACATTAGCTATCTATTCCTCCGTTGCAACATACAAGAGCTTCACTACTCCTCTCTGCACCATATCCCTAATATAGTGATACTTGATCTCGATATGCTTCGACTTGTCATGAAACAATAGATTCTTTGACAACTTCACACAACTCGGGTTGTCATAATGTATACAAGTAGCATCTAACTGGAGATCAAATATATCAGATAGTAGCTTCCGCAGCCATACTGCCTCACAACTAGCTGAACAAGCTGCGACATACTCTGCTTCACCCGTACTCAGTGCCACACAGGATTGCTTCCTACTAAACCAAGAGATCACATCTAATCCCATACTGAAGCAACATCCCGAAGTACTCTTCCTATTGATGGCACTTCCTGCCCAATCTGAATCAACATAACCTTCCAGGTTAATCTTCTGATTCGCATCGTACTTGAGCCCATAATCAATTGTACCCTTCAGGTACCTCAGAATATGCTTTGCAGCTATCAAGTGAACACTCCTCGGATCTGTCAAGTACTGGCTCAAGGTGTTCACAGCAAAGCAAATGTCTGGTCTCGTATTCGTCAGGTACATCAATGACCCAATCATCTGACGATACATCGTAGCATCAACCGACTCTTGATGAAGCATCACTCAATAGCTTCAAATTCGATGCCATAGGTGCGGTCATTGCCTTACAGTCCATCATCCCGAACCTCTTCAAGATCTCTACTCCATACTTCCCTTGTCCAAGGAAGATCCCATCTGTACTCTGCCACACCTCCATACCTAGAACAGTAGTGCATCGACACATAACAGGAGCATCACTGGTATTCCACCTTCAACCTTGGATCAAAGGTTGGAATCCGCTTCACTCTCAGTAAATCCTAGAATCATCGGTAATCTACCCATCCTGTCATACCATGTCGAACCTCAGGATCTTCTGCAATCACTCCCTCTGAAGCGGAGCATCATACTCCCTCTATCTTTCGTACTCTATGCACTGAAACATTCTGTACTGGAGTGACAAGTAGTATCCATCTAGGATCACTAGATACTAAGATCCTCTATCTTGAACTTCTTCAAAAGTTCATCTTGCAACCATCTGTGATCTTGTCATCCTCTATCAAACTTGTAGCAAAGGTTAAGATATTCATCAAGCTCTTCATGTATGTGTTATCCCATGGGTGTATTCTTAACTTGTACAAGGCCTTCTTTCATTTGAACACATGATTATGCATGTCATGTGACTTCACTTCTATTAGCTGTAAATGTTTCTTTGTAGACTATGCCTTCTCTTGATGAGAATCCTCATGCTACGAATCTTGCTTTGTATCCCACGATGTTTCCATCTACTGCATGATGGAACTATGAACTTCTCTTCAGTTCTCGATACTACGCCTAGACATCATTCTTCTTGAACTGATCTTCCCTTTCTTCTTGGTGGCTGGAAGGTTCTGCATCAATGATGTCACTGCACTCATCATATTATTCTTTGTCTTTGAACTGTCGTCACTTGTTCTTCAGAACAAGTCTTCATTCTTCTTTGCTTGTAGGCGATTATGTATGCGATCTTTCCTACATGTCAAATGCAATTGTATGGTTAGAAACATTTCATAAGGAATATTTATACTGGCAAACACTTATGCATAAATATATGATCATGAAACTACTTTAGCCAATACAACATTCATCCATATCTCATTGAAACTTTATAGATGCCTTCCATCTCTACCAGGACAACATTGAGATTGTGCACTAATCCAATATGTCATCAAAGAGGTTTCATTCTAGATAAGTAGCAATGGAGAATTTGTATAGCCCCATGATCTACTTACCCATCACATGCATATTAGTAGTATTCTGTCATTAATGAAAACATCCTATCATGCATAATACAATAACTAAATATAAACAAATGCATAACAAAATAATATAATGAAATGACAATTGAATACTTATCTTTATTTATTTCGAGGGTAGACTCCTTCTTGAGCCTTCAGCTTCATTGTCTTCTTCATTCATAATAGCATCGTTTCTTATCCAAAAGCTAAGGTGGATAAGAAGTTCTTCAAGAGTTGAGTTCTTCATATTCCTCATTGATTGAGGGATCTTCTTTGGATGGTGATATCTTGATCTTCAATTGCACCCCTCTTCTCTTATCTTCTTATGATTCAAGCTTCTTCTTCTTCCCAAATTTTGCTGAAAGTAATCACTTCCTTCTGGAACACATTCCTTGAATGAATTCCATGATCCTGGGAGGCCATTCAAGGTGGCCATCATCACTTCTGCATTCTTCACTTTTTTTTTCTTTTACCACTTCAAGTTGTTTTGATTTGAGAGACTCTTATGACTGCACGGTCTCTGCATTCTATATCTTCACATTCTTCAACTGGATTCTTTAGGTCATATTCTGATTTTTGTTCTTCCCTTCAAATAGCTTGAAATTCTATTCTTCCGTTTTGCAACCCCATTTTGTTGTGGAATATAAGGAGTTGACAACTCCCTCTTAATCCCTGCTTCTTTGCATAGTTCTTTGAATTCATTCGAAGTGAATTCTCCACCATTATCTGATCGAATGGTCTTGATCTTCTTTTCAGTATGGTTCTTGATCAAGGCTTTGAATTCCTTGAACTTGCTGAACACTTCATCTTTGTTTTTCATAAAGTAAATCCATGTCTTTCTAGAAAAATCATCAATAAGAGAAACATAGTATGCATACCCGCTTAGTGAGTTTGATGACATTGGACCACATACATCAGAGTGGATGATTTCTAGAATGCCTTTGGATTTGCTTTTGCTGCTAGGAAATGTCTTCTTTGTATTCTTCTCTTTCACAAATCCTTTGCAAACTCCATCATGCTTTGTTTGGAATGCAATAGGTAGTTCTCTGTAGTGCACATGTGCAAGCCTTCTATGCTAAAGCTCATTTGGCTCTACCGTATCATGGATCAAGGCTTGTTCTAGATGACCCTTCAATTTGTACAAGCCTCCTTCTTGTTCTCCAATCACTACCACATCATCAATTTTCTTTCCTTTTGTCCACATGATGACTTGACCATCAATGAATGCAACCCACATTCCTTTTGCATCCAAGGCTGAAATGGATAGAAGATTCTTCTTAAGTCCTGGAACAAAAAATACTTCTTTCATTGTTAGAGACTTACCAGATTCTAGCTTGTATGAATATTCCCCACTACCTTTTATTGGATATTGGTAGTCATCTCCTAGTTTCACCTTGTGAGGTGATTTATGTCTGACAGTCTTACAAAGGATTCCTTGAATCCCGTCATATGTTTGGAAGCCCCACTGTCTATAAGCCAATCATCATTTCCATGAGTAATGTTACCTGTGAGAGCTGATATCAGAACATATTCATCCTCGCTTGAAGAATCTTCACTTTCATATATGGATCTATTTCTGGATGGTTCATCATCCTCTGTAGCATGAGCATGATGTCTTCTTTGGCCTCGTCTCCCTCTGAAACTGGAACCTCTATACTCATGTAGGTGTCCAATCCAGTTTCTTCAGAGAGATCAAATACTTCTATGCTTAGAAGTTGTCAACTTCACCAAGCTTATCATCAAGCTATTGTGATAGATCATATTGAAATGAGAACCTCAAATGGAAATACAAAATATTAGATCTTACCAATTTGAGGTGTCCGTCGTTGTCCCGGAGTTCGCTGATCTAGGGTTTGTCGTAGAAACCCTAATTTTCAAAACTTGGAAACTTTCAGATATGATTGGACAAACAGATAGACCTCTTCAAATGGAGCTGTACAATGTACTCCTTTTCTGAAAATAGTGGAGGGAAGCTCCCGAAACAGGAAGCCCTTATTTACTGATTTCTTCTGCAGAAATGCATGTTACTGTTTCTATGATATCTCTGAAATACCTGATCCTCTGTGTCTGAAATTTCTCACTGAGGTAACCTCGCATGTCCTTGATCCAACACCATAGGTTTCATTAGAATTGGTTTCACCATTTTGTATTTATGATCCTTTTCCCAAGGTGACCTGTTACAGGACTGTTCAGAACAACGAAGTTGTACGGCATGCCATGTGTCACTGGTTCATCTTCTGAGTCTGATATTCGGACCACCAAAAGTACCATCCGTGCCATTTCTGGAACATCTTCATTAATTCAATTTGGACGTCTGTAGCTCAATATATTGCAGATATCCCCGGATGTCCTGTTCAGGGATGAATTCTGGAAGAGGCTAGAACCCTAACTTGGAGAGATCATATCTCCTAGAGTACAGCGAATCTAAGTCTGAATTTTGGACATAGGATTCATCAGGATTTTATATTCAGCCCCTGTAATTTTCAGCTTCTGAGAGTACCAAAACTTAGCGACTGTACCAAAACTTAGCAGTTTTAGTATTTAGGGTTTCTCCTAGCTCAGGGTCAAACTAGGGTTTGACTTTCCTGGAGTTTTACCCAACCAAATTTCTTGATCCAGGTCTCTAAACTTCAGTTTTGATGAGGAGAATAACCCTATGCTGGTCCCACTCAAAAATTCATCTTCTGTAGAAATCCCTAATTTCCGCATCGAAGACTGAAAATGCTCGGAATCAAATTCCGCTTCGACAAAAAGATGCACCCTTCAATGGGGAGTCATCTTAGCATACTTTTGCTGAAAATATGTGGAGGAAGATCCAAAAAATAGGAAGCCCTAGTTCCTATATCTGCACAATGTCTTCTTCTCAGGTTAGCTCTGATACCATGTTAGTTTTTCATCACATTTAAGCTAGCATTATGATCTTAGGATCTTTTCATTGAGAGAATAACAAGCATAGCAATAAAACACAAGCACATCACAAGAGACAAGAGACAAAAAGAGTTTTCCTCGGGGAAACCATAAAGGAGAAAACCCCGCAGCTTCCTCTAAGATAGAATCAACACCAAAACAGTAAGAGATCTCCCAAAATAGCAGTAGTCTTCTGTCTTCTGTCTAGTCCCAAAATTTCCTTCTCCAGTAGTGCGCCACACTTGGGAGAGCAAGTGATGTATTTCACAAGTGATAAATAGAGAGACTGTAACTCTCTATTGATATTCATCCGTTCACTTGAATTGCCTTTTCACACATAGGCTCAACCTAATAATTACTACTCGAGCCTACACCTTAATTAGTGTATAATAACTCAAGTGCCCTGAAACTATGGGGACTTACCTAATGAATTGATATGACTTGATTACATTATTAATCCTCCTAATCGGAACATCAGGGCATGACCACATGAATCAAATACATAATAGAGACATCTCGGAATAAACATCGGGTTACAATACATAGAAGAATACATTCTGAAGTTACATATACATCAACACCTTGGGTCATCTCTATGTTGTGCTCACTGTTCAAGGACTATTCCCCGTGTATGATATATAGCCTAATCCCATCATTGTTATATCTCTTATCTATTTGTGTCTCCCTTCTTTTTCCTAGTTCCTAGTCACTCTTGTGATCCATTGGAGGATCTATTTCCTTCCGTCTCACAGCATGGTTCCGTTTCAACACTTCCTGATGACAAATACCTAGAGTTTTGACGATAGTACCTCAGGATTCACTTTCATCATTGGTGAATTCCTTTGCTTTAGTTGTTGATTATCATCTATTGATTGACAAACTGTTGAATCCTTTCCATGTTCGACTTCAGCTTTCCCTTATTCACATGGCTTGGATTGTACTAGTTCTTTGGGATCCTTTATGAAGACCTTAGTTCCTCACCTATGGAATAAGTTGCGCAAGATTATGTTCTATTCCTATACACAGCTTCCAGATCTTTGAAGACTCATTATTGTATATTGTGGCTTCGATCCACTTTTGTAATATACGTGGTTTTATACCCATATCATATGATGTACTCAAATATTGTAAAGGAGCTAGTGTTCTAGTAAATTGAACATAGCATCCTCAGATGTAACTTTGTATATGACATTACTATGTATTTGTTTCAAGTACTCTCTCTGCTCCATTGGATTTCTGAGTTCTCCAAAGATGATTATTATAATGTATTTCGTCCATCGCTTTCCTCTGACCTCACACATTAGGGGGCATTTGTTATCCACCTGAATGGCACCTCTCCGTCCGAGTGCCGACATCCCTCATGTTGGCACATAAAAGGACATCTATGGATTGAGGTTTGCCCAAAACACTATAGATGAGCTTCTTGTAAATGACATTCATTATCCATCCAATGGTTTACTTTTCCTTTTTAGATATGTCAAGACATATCCACGACCCTATCCATTTGCAACTCGCGGATCATCCGCGAGTGTTGGTGTTTGCAAGTCACGGATGGATGTATCTGCGGGTTGCTCTTATGGAAAGTCACGGATCATACGCAAGTTGTCCTTCTTGATACCCACAGATGCCTATATTTGACATTTAAAAATAAAACATGTGATTACTTCAGATTAGTTAATCCATTTACCTTAATCTTCTTAACTATCTCAACCTCCTCAACCTTCGAAACTGCCTTATTTTCATCCATATAAATATAGGCCTTGGGGAGGGTGTTGGACATAGACTTGGAGAGCAAATTCATGTTGGTGGATTTTATACAGAATTCTTTGGAGTAGTGGAACTCAGAAAACTTTGGTTGTAGAGGAGACCTTGTCTCAGGTGTTGGGTTGTAATCTAAACTCTTTCCATTATTGATAATACAGAGAATCCTTCTTCCATATGTGTTTCATGTATCTTGGATTGATAAATGTTTATGTTTCTGCATTTTATATATGATTTATCTAACCTGCTTATATATATATGAATAATTTTGTATCTGGAAGATTGACTATTAACAGGTGAAGGAGGAGCAACCTTGAAGAAAGTTTGGAGGTGAAGCATAGCGGAAGAGGACAAGCTAAGGATCAACCGTATTGTAACGGGTAAGTCTTTCTCATCCTCCTGTTTCCTTTACTGCATTCTAGAGTCAATTGTCTGCAAGTTTATCAAGTATATTGGTAACCCTAGACCTATGGGTATAAGGTGTATAATCCTATAAAACAGTGATTCTCAGGGTTCCCTTTAGCCTGCTATTACAACTACACATAATTGCTTAAAAGCTGCCCAGATTTCTAATAAATGCCCAGGACTTGTCCAAACTACTGATTACAATTCCAAGGACTACCCAATAAGCCTCTTTCATGCCCAGAAATTCTATTAAACCTTGAGAATTCACCCCATGTAAAATACAACGTAACACACTGCAATAGGTTTTTTTGTTTACATGAAAAACCATTATATTTGATATTTCATAGAGGAAATTAAAATACACATTGTCGATACCTTTCTTCACAAAAAACACAAAAGCTATCAGTAAACTATATGGAAGGTTCTTATTATAGTCCTCCCATATAATTATCTAAACAAATCAAATATCCAGAAAACATCCAAGGATATCTTGATCTTATAGACCCAAACTATCTCTTTCTCAAAATATAACTTAAATGACATTAATAGAATGAACCTTAGAATAGGGATTGGAACAGTTCTACTCTCTATCAAGTTTCATGTTTGTCTAGCGATCAAAGAAACTTGTTTTTTCCCAGAATTGTCCAAAGGAAATGATTCTCACCTTCTGCCTCAACTGGTGATTTACATGGCAACCTGAGCTTGTATGTCACTTAATTGGACATTATCAAAGCTATCTTCTTGGAATTTCGGAGCCTAATTTTGTTGTATGTCTAGGTTTTTTTGCTTGCTTCTATTTGTCTTTTATACCCCTGATTTATGGAAGGATGGATCTTCCTTAAAATCCCTTTCAGACTACTAAATTTTTAGCAGCTCCTCTCTAAGATTTTTACCTCCCCAAGATTTTGATCAAAAAAACTAAAACATCAATTAAAACTTCTAATAGTTTGCAATCCATCAAATAATACCAATTTCAACAATTCAACTATGGTTCAATAAACAACGTCCAATTCTTCTATCAAATTGGCTAGCACAGAGGTGGTTTTTGGAACATTTTGGTCAATATGTCGAGATGGTAGTTTCACCCCTAAGCGGGCGTGCCTTGATACCAAGGGCATAGAAAAGTCAACTAATTATAAAAATCCAATTTTCTAATCAATTTTCAAAATCAAAATCAATTTTTTAATCACTGGAAGATCCTTAACACCCTCTCAACCCTTCTAAGGTCCACACGTTCCAAAAATGGCATAGATATGCTTCAATCCCTACAGCCACTTGAGCTTCACACCCTCTGAAATCCCCTGACAACTCTCTACCCTAGAGAGTTAATCTCTCCATACAGAGAATCTGCAAGGTTTCAAATCTAAGTCGCCAAGAAGCTTGTGTACAGGGACGGGGACGGGTACTGGTATGGTGAATACGCTGCTTTAGATAAACCCTACTTCTTCACTGTGAACTGAAGTAAAACAATAATTGCCTAAATGCTACCCTGAGCCCTCTTATACAGCACAAGAAGGTCATCTATAGTTTACAATAAAGCAGATCCAACCCTTGAATCAGTTTCCAACCCTTGGTCTATTTTTGGCCTTGGGATTAGAATCCTCAACCTACATGAAGGAATTGTCTTTAATGGAGTGCTCCAGCAAGAAGAACAACCTACTTCAAATATGCACCTGCTCCCTAATACTAAGTTCCCCTCTTGCACTTTATCTAAATCTAGACAAAAGAAACCTAAAAACAGTGCTTCCATAAATTTGAAAAGTCAACTCAAAAGCAAAAAAATGACTAAATCTAATTCTCTAAATCTAAAAAGTCAACTGAAAACTAGAAAAGCAACTAATTCTAGAAAAAACTACTTTTCCTAAAACTGAGAAAGGAAATTGGGAAACCTAGAATGCTAAAAATTGAATTACAACCCTTTATAACACAATATTGTCTTCCAAATTCAATATGCCATATAGTACTGAGCATTGCACCCTAAATATTCAGGATCTATACAAAATGTAGCATCATCTACAAAAGAAACCATAAGTCTGTTGTTTCTAGGAGTTTCTGCAATCTGCAATTCCAATCCACGATACAAAGTTGGAAGCACCCTCTAGACAGTCACACCCATGCATATGGGAGTGCCCATTTCTACAACTCTACAAGAACAGCCTTAGTAAACAATTCAATCAACATAAAAATCATATCCGCAACCTACCTAAGTGCAGATCGCCTTTCTCTTCTCAAAATTAGTTTTCTAATCACTGGAAGATCCTTAACACCCTCTTAACCCTTCTAAGGTCCACATGTGTAAAAAATGGCATAGATCTTCTTCAACCCATAAAGTGACTTGGGATTCACACCCTCTGAAATGCCCTGACAACTCTCTACCCTAGAGAGTTAATCTCTCCATACAAAATCTATAAGGTTTCAAATCTAAGATGCTAGGAAACTTGGGTACGGGGATGGGTACGGGTACGATGAATACACTGCTTTAGATAAACCATACTTAGTCAGTGTGAACTGAAGTAAAACATTTATTTCTTAAATGCTACCCTAAGCCCTCTTATATAGCATAAGAAGGTCATCTATGGTTTACAATAGAGCAGATCCAACCCTTGAATCAGTTTCCAACCCTTAGTCTATTTTTGGCCTTGGGATTAGAATCCTGATTTTGCATGAAGAAATTGTCTTTAATGGAGTGCTCTAGCAAGAAGAAAAACTTCCTTCAGATATGCACCCACTCCCTAAGACTAAGTTCCCCTCTTGCACTTTATCGAAAGCTAGACAAAAAAAACCTAAAAATAGTACTTCCATAAATCTGAAAAGTCAACTCAAAAGCATAAAAATGACTAAATCTAATTCTCTAAATCTAAAAAGTTAATTGAAAACTAGAAAAGCAACTAATTCTAGAAAAAAATACTTTTTCTAAAACTAAGAAAGGAAATTGGGAAACCTAGAATGCTAAAAATTGAATTACAACCCTCTATAACATAATATTGTCTTCCATAATCAATATGCCATATAGGACTGAGCATTGCGCCCTAAATCTTTGGGATCTGCACAAAATGTAGTGTCATCTACAAAAGGTACTATAAGTCTGTTGTTTCTAGGAGTTTCTGTAGTCTGTAATTCCAATACACGATACAAAGTTGGAAGCACCCTCTAGACAGTCACACCCATGCATACGGGAGTGCCCATTTCTACAAATCTACAAGAACAACCTTAGTAAACAAATCAGTCAACATAAAAATCATATCTGCAACCTACCCTAAGTGTAGATCATCTTTCTCTTCTCAAAATCAATTTTCTAATCACTGGAAGATCCTTAACACCCTCTCAACCCTTCTAAGGTCCACACGTGCCAAAAATGGCATAGATCTGCTTCAACCCCTAAAGCCACTTGGGATTCACACCCTCTGAATCCCTTGACAACTCTCTACCCTAGAGAGTTAATCTCTCCATACAGAGAATTTACAAGGCTTCAAATCTAAGTTGCCAGGAAACTTGGGTAGAGGGACAGGGATAGGGACAGGTACAGGTACAGTGAATACACTGCTTTAGATAATCCCTATGTCTTCACTATGAACTGAAGTAAAACAATGATTGCTTAAACGCTACCCTGAGCCCTCTTATATAGCACAAGAAGTTCATCTGCAGTTTACAATAAAGCAGATCCAGCCCTTGAATCAATTTCCTACCCTTGGTCTATTTTTTGCCTTGGGATTAGAATCCTCAACCTGCATGAAGAAATTGTCTTTAATGGAGTGCTCCAGCAAGAATAACAACCTCCTTCAGATATGCAAGAAGTTGGAATCCCTCTCAAAAGATCTTGAAACCATTCATGTTAATATAAAATAAAATAAAAAGTAAAAGGGTAAACTAGGAGATATAAAAAAAAATGAAAACTTTTAACTTATTCATTCTTCGAGTCATTTATAGTAAATGTGTTTTCCAATAACGATCAAATTCTATCTGAGAAATGCTATGAATGGATGTTTGCATTAAGTTTTTATGGATAACATCATTGCTTCTTTATACATGTACTAACAATGTTTTTAAAGGAAATGTTCAACAAGGCTATGAAGAATAAGGGGGGGAAACGTAAAATTGGCGAAAACAATGATGAAAATATTGTGGATTATGAGCGTGTTCATAAAGAACGAATTGCAAAAAATGAAGAATATCTATCATCTCTTGGTTTTGCAAATAAGTAAGTAGTTATTTCTTGTACCTTTTCACTTCTATGCATAGTATCATGAAAGTTGTTTATAATCTATTTCATGATGTAGCATATATATGCTTTCGATTCTCATTTAATACGTTTTTGGTGTTATAGGGAAACATTTTCTTCTAGAGAAAGAGAGAAGAACCAAAAGGAAAACAAAGGCACATTGTTGCCATCTCATGCTTCGGCTCAGTAAGTACTTATTCCTCGTACTTTTTCACTTCTAAGCATATTTTTTGATAGTTGTATATAATCTATTTGATGATGTAGGACGTCTATGCTTTCGATTCTAATTTAATAATTTTTTTTGTTATAGGGAAAATGTCGATTGTATAGAAAATTATGAGCAAAAACAAAAGGCAAGAAAAATCACACTACCGCTAGCTTGTAGAATTCTACGCCTTGGTACTGGTTTAGTACATGGAGAAGATGCTGACAATACCAATGATCATCATCCTAATATATCACATAATGATGATCATGTCCAAGCCAATATTGCTAAAGGCTTGGTATTTTCTGAATCAGAATCAGGTTTGAGAGATTTGTTTTATAAATTAAAACAAAGATTTGAAGGCCCATCTGAGCAAATTGGTGAGATATCTAGTGCCACACCTAATGTGGCCATTAAGGAACCAATTAGGTCTTCAACTGCCAAAAGAAAAGCACCTCTTCTATGCATAAACATGAGTGCCCGTTCTACATCACAAAGTCTTGATTCAAGTGAAGATATGCCAGCTTCCATACAAAAATGCAAAATGATTCAAGGCATGTATAGGTCGACAGAAAGAGAAGCCAAAGAAAGAAAATTAGAAGGGAAGAAGGCTTATTTGCTTGAGTTAAAAGATGGTGAAACTCTTGGACCAAATGCTGCAAGGTGGGCCTCAGAGTTGGGCACGAGAGTAAGGTCTCATCTGGATGTCACCAAATCCAATTTTGTAGATCAAGATGAAAGAAGTGTTGATCTGGTGATTTGAAAAATGGAAAATGCCTTTGAGACTTATGGCGAAAGGATTACCACCAAATATTACAAGATCAGAATGAGAAAATTGATTAACAATTTTAGGAATAAATACAAAAAATCAACCCTGGATGGAAAAGAAAGGGACAACAGCTTGACTCCCAAACAGTGGGAGGAGCTGAAGGAAAGTCTATGTGCTGAAGAGTATGTGCAAAGGATTAAAAAAGGGAAGATGACAAGATATAATGTGAGGGATCAATTTATTATGGGTCATGGTGGGTGGCGAAACAATCAAAACATGTTTGTAAGTATATGTTTTTTTTTGCTCAATACATTATGTATGCCATTTTTGTGAGTACATTGTGTTATATATATTGCATTTTGATTCGTATATATCCAACTAATTATGTGTTGATAATGATTTGTAGGTTCAAGATCCTATTATATCAGAAATTGATGCAGGTGAAATGGTTGGCTGACGTTTAATGTGTGATATAGACAGTTCTAAACATAAGCTTATATCAGAAAATTCAACAAAAAGACCATTGCCATCTAATGAACCTGATAAAATCCAACTAGTTAACATATCTATGTCTATTCAGAGGGATAGTGATTAGAACTATAAACATGTAATGGATTGCATAAATGGGTTGACAAAGACAATGTCAACCATAGCCACCTCCATTGAACCAATCGTCAAATCATGGAATAAAATGGGATGTCATAGTGATGTTGATGAGGTAAGCTAATTATCATTCCCTTGCAAATATTTCTTGATTTGAATTCATAATCTGATATAATTGGTTTAGGACTGATTTTTAGTGTTTTACTATTATATTTAGCATTCTTCTACTATATTATTGTGTGTTTGTAATTGTGATATTTGATTTGTGCATGATGTGATCAAATGCTGGATAAAATTAAACAATCTACCGACATTGATGCAATGCAGGGAAATTATCAATCAGTGTGTGCAACTCTGGCTAGACAAGATAGTTTAAAGATTGACACGGATGTAAGTGCATTTAATTTTGTTACATCAATAATTATGCATGTTTTTGGAATTTAATTGTATTGTTTTTCTTATATTTGTGTATACTTTTTTATTTTATTTTGACAGTGCCCGGTAACTCCAATAGAAACTGAATTATTCCATGTAGGAGATGATGTAAACATACTGGATCCATATGATGGTGACATCGTAGGGACTGGACGAATTCAGTCACTTACTAAAATCCATGGAGTGCCACTTGAAGATATTGATGCTAATATAGTTGTACTTTCTATCTCAAGTAACATCCCTATTGCATATGAAGATCTAATGGATGGATTTGAAAGCTTGAAGGAGACAGAAAAGAGTTTTATTCGGTGGCCGAAAATATATTTGAAAAAAATGACCTAGATGGTTATTTCTATGAATGAGCTTAAAACATTCTGTTTATTTTACATAATGTTCAGACATCTATTTAAACTTACTTTACATATTGGTCATAACTTTTTTTTGTAAGGGCAAGTGACCTTACATGTTTTAATGCAACTATTCATTGGTTCAAGAAGATACTGCTATGTTTTTTTACCTTAATGATGATTGCTTCCTTTATTTTACAGTCTTGATTATTTGTTTAGTTCTTTACATTCATCTTGAGTAATCACCATTGACCTCGTATACAAAGAATGTGAGGTGCCATAGCCTCATATAGTTATTCTGCACGTTACTGTCAGACCTCTCAAGGATGGAGTTGATTTGAAATATCTGACGATCTCAGTTTCCTACTTGTGAGGAGGTCTAGATATTCACACTTTATGTTTTGTTTTTCTTATATGATTCAATAATGTACATTGTAGACCTACCTAGTTAGTAAATGATTAGGTATTCCCCCGGAGTTTTGTGCTATTATAGAGGCTAGATGCTTAAACAACTAAAGGACAAAAAAACCAAATATGTTGTGCATTCATGTAGCTCTGGTTATTCTGGGATCAAATGTATACATGGGCACTACATGTAGCTTTATAACACACTGTTTTTCTGAAATAACATGATATTTTTCATCAAAAAAGATATATAACATGCATGACAAAGAATAAAGAGTGAAACTTACAAGCCAAAATGGAGCTAAAACTGTAGTCTTCTTCATCACCAATGAGAGTTTTGGTATATTTCTATTAACAGAATTGGAATCTTTAAGATCCTAGAAGCTAAAAAATTAAAAAGTTAGTAAAAAAGGAAAGAATCAGATGACTAAAAGAGAGTAGTAGGATCTAGTTAAAGAAGAGGAAGGAAACCCTAAGAGTTGCAAGGCCCTAGCTCAAGTAGAGGCTGAAGAGAGAGAGGAGTATACTATCTCTGTCAGTCGCTCTAAAGGGACATATGCAAACCCTGATCATGTCCTCTAGAGACTGCTAAGGTCTCAGGGGGCTTGGCTGCACAATTCTTGGAGTAGCTCTGATGCGAAGTGAACCATCTCTCCTAATATCAAAGGCCAAGGGAATAAATTCCTATGAGAGAATGGGAACATTAAATGAAATCATAATTTGTTGTAATTTTAGCAAATCCACACTTACAATGGGAAGATGAGTTTCTTTGAGGTTTGATTTTTCCTGTTATAGTTCTTTTGCAATCAGTTTTCACTGCTTTTGCTTTGTCCAAATATTATGTGCTGAGAATAGAAGTATTAGCTCTAAAAATCCTCATAGCAAAATTTACTTCGCGGATTCTCCTGTTTATGATTAATATGTCGGTTTGCATGGCCTAGTGTGAGAGGAGAATATGGAGTTTGGCCATGATTCTGATACAGGTGGATAGGTAAATTTGTTACAAAAGATTTCTATTTTTTGTATTTTCCTTCATCTGTTTCTAGCATATTGAATAGTTGAGGTAAATTTTCTCACAAGTCATTTAGAAAAGTAGGGGATCAAAGCCTGATTACCTTATTTTGGTAGGAGTAGAATTGGATTAGCACCAAGTGAAACGTGTCTTTTTTTTCATGCAGGTGAAATATGTTGTAGAGTTTACAAAAGTGCTTGCAAAAATGCCAGAAGTGTATAGAGTGGACCGGCTAACACGTCAGATCTGTTGTCCTGAAGTGGATTCTAGCTATGCAGAGCCAACTGAAATGTTAAATTCTGATCACGATGAAGAAATTCATGAGAGTGGAGGGACATACATAGTTCAAATCCCTTGTGGACGCAAAGAAAAGTATATTGAGAAATAATTATTGTGGCCATACATTCGAGAGTTTGTAGATGGAGCATTGGGTCATATTCTCAACATTTTTTTACTAGTTTTTTTACCAATGTTAGGTGCTTTTCTTCAGTACATAAATGGTCAACCCAACTACATTCTAGATCCTGGGTAGAGTTGAGTTTGATCCAGTCTAACTTTGTGTGTGCATGTAATGGTGCATTGAAATTTGAATCTAGACTGCATTGGGCATATTCAATAGGAACACTAGAACAGACCCTTCTAAACCTAGCTCTGATATGCACCTTGAGGTTACCAACCTCCAGTGAATTTCTCAAGTACCCAAATGATCAACATATCAAATTTTACCCAAAAATATGCAAAATCAAGCTCTATAATAGCTGGAGTCAGCACTGATTGAAACCTGACCTGGATTTAGATGGGTTTGTGCTAGTTTAATCCTACCTCTTGACAAGACCTAGAACTCAATCCATTTGATTGGGTACATCTAATTCTTCTTATAGTTTTAGCTTCTTAGGTTAATGGATCCACACTGAGTATTTTTAACATTTAAGCATTCTATACCCCCTGGGATATAGGACACCTAGTCCCACATATCCAGTCAGTGTATAGATTGATCCCTTGAACACCCACCTGCCCCTCAAGCCATGCTTTGATTCTGGCCTCCTAGTCACTGTCAATCAGCCTCAAACCTAGCTCTGATACCATGCTGAAAATCAGACAACATCGGAAGTAGCCCAGAAGTTGTTCCTGGCCAGTTAGATGGGAAAGCACATTTTTGCAGGGGTAGAAACTACATTTACAATGTCATCATTACAATAGACAAAATTCAAGATTATTGGTCTAAAAGGTTGTGTGAGATAAGCTAAGATAATTTTATTTATATGCAACAAATAGGTCAGTGAGAGGAGAGAGTAAAACTAGATGTCAAGAGGTTATGACAGTGTTAACACTCCTAGAAGATAAAAACTTAAAAAGTTAGTAAAAAAGGAAAGAATCAGATGACTAAAAGAGAGTAGTAGGTTCTAGTTAAAGAAAATGAAGGAAAAACCTAAGAGGTACGAGGCCCTAGCTTAAGTAGAGGCTGAAGAGAGAGAGGAATATACTATCTCTGTCAGTCACTCTAAAGGGATATATGCAAACCCTGATCATGTCCTCTAGAGAATGCTAAGGTCTCAGGGGTCCTGGCTGCACAATTCTTGGAGTAGCTCTGATGCGAAGTGAACCATTTCTCCTAACATCAAAGGCCAAGGGAATAACTTCCTGTGAGAGAATGGGAACATTAAATGAAATCATAATTTGTTGTAATTGTAGCAAATCCACACTTACAATGTGAGGATGAGTTTCTTTGAGGTTTGATTTTTCTTGTCATAGTTCTTTTGCAATTAGTTTTCATTGCTTTTTCTTTGTCCAATATTATGTGCTGATAATATAAGTATTAAAGCTCAGTTTACGAGAATCCTTAAAGCTCCCACCTTGCAATGCATCAGCCGATTTAGATGAGGTATATTAGTGCTGTCCTATTTCAAACAATATAAATTGGTAGTGTTGGTCTCTAGATATTTTGGAGCTATGATTGCTTGGACTTGGCCTGAGAATTTGTTGCAGTAGTGTAATTTTGTTTTTCATCTTGATTAGAAGAGTTCTAAGTTGTTTCCACTAAAAATATAGATTGATTTTTATTATAACACCTGTTAACATGTTTATTGTAGCTATTATTGAGTGCCATGGAAGCACTCCATAAGTTATCTCCAAAGAAAGTACCTTCAACATTTTCATTTATGTTGTCAGAGGGAGATCAAAAGTCTATTTTCCACGTCTATATGTTGTTCTCTTTCTTGGTATTAGATTTTGATTGAATGATCTTCGACACTCTAAATATATCATGTTGAAAGTGAAACAACCTGATGCTGTGCAAAGATTGCAGCAACTTCGAGTTTGGAAAAGCTTCAAAACAGGAAGTGGAAACTTTAAACTAGGTACAAAATTCAAATTCTAGGAGAGTGAAATTGCAGATTTCCAAATGGATCCAAACATTGTCAAAGGATTTTGAATTTACGTTATAATGCATGGACCAGACCCAAATACATCCCTATTTACTGTATGTAACTTCATATTAATATTTGAAAGCACTAATGATAGAGGAATTAAGCCATCATTAAGATATGACAATTATTTGTTGCGATTTTCACATAGGAGCAATACAAACATTGAGATAGATGCAAATGGAATGAAGGAGCACACTTGTAATATTGTTTATGTAGAGAATTTGATCACTTTTTTTTAATTAAAATTTGTGTATAACCCTAGAACTCTGAAATTGCTTTAGAAATTGCTCAAATGCAAGCTAAAGATGATGTTAATTTGGAAGAAGGATTATCCAAGTAGTCTGGTGAAGTATGGAACCGGTGATGGAACCTATCAACTCTTTTTATACTGTGGAAGTCACAAATAGAAATAGAATCAAATTAATATATCTTCTAGTTCTTCCACATTTAATTATTCTCTCGTCCTCCACTACAGGTTCTTCACACAAGACGGTTTCTACCACAATCAGAATAGTAAAACTTTAGTTGAGCAAAAATATCTTTGGGCTCTTGGAATATATGTGTGTGCTCAAACAAGAATGTTGCAGAAAATTTGAGAGAAAATGAGTTCAGACAGACATCAATTCTCAATTTTTATCTTATGTGCATTGGGTTCTTTGACAACACCTATTGAAGAGTTCAAA
Source organism: Pseudotsuga menziesii (assembly GCA_001517045.1). Classification (NCBI taxonomy): domain Eukaryota; kingdom Viridiplantae; phylum Streptophyta; class Pinopsida; order Pinales; family Pinaceae; genus Pseudotsuga; species Pseudotsuga menziesii. The sequence goes on along the minus strand of LPNX010126911.1, from coordinate 93,480 downwards.
TAATTGTTATAAATTCTCGAGTAGCTTAAAACGGGATTTGGATTTTGGGTTTTCAAAATATCCATCTGAGAATATTCTCACAACAAGTCCAGGACTGCTAGGGGATTTCGATTCACATTGGTGAAACAACATGATTCAGTTATTGTTTATTCTAGTGTTTGCATAGGGAGCATTGGCTCTTTTTCCGATGGTAAATATTCCTCCCTTGAGAAATCTAACTATCAATATTCTAGATCAGGTTAAAACAGGAAACGGATTGGCCATGGTCAAGACACTTGGAGGTACAATGCTTGTAATCTTGGCGTCTAGCAGGACAAGTATCCTCAAGATTTAGACAAGATCCATTAAGATGGGTACCATAACTCCAACGGGTCAGATTCTCATGCGAACCCATCTTCTGGAGGCTTCGTTGATGGTATTTTTGTCTTTCCCTTTCTGGATCACCATTTTTTCACATTGCCCAGCTGTTGGAAGTAATTCTTCTTGATTGATGAATATGTTAATGTTTTAACAGTGTCCATCTGATAAAATTCATCTTTTTTTCAACAACATGCTTTCATCATTCCCATCTACTACAAATCATCCTCTTAACTTCGTGAGATGTGTTGACCAGGGCCTTACTGCCTCTCAAATTTACACTTTTTTATAGTGCCAATTTCTTGACTTTTATTCAGTTGTTTTTTTTATTACTATGGTTGGATGTTGCTTGCTATTAAGGTTAGAGTGGGAATTACAGGTGGATCTAGAAATTTTAATAGTAAGGAGGGTACCTCCATGGGATATTAGAGATAAAAGGAAACTTAACAGGGTTTCTTTAAGTATTTTTTTGGTTGTGGTTCTTGTCCACTCAGACTAATCTATTGGACTGTATTACTCTGTTTTTCTCTTTTGCCGGTACTTGTTTCTATCCATCTTAAGCTGTGTATATTGAGATTTGAGTTTAGAATGCCTTGATTCTTAGTTCTACCAAAATTGAGAAAAATCATCCTAATCCCCTCTCATATTGCAGCTAAGTCTCAAGAGTAAAGGTGATATGTAGCTTATGTAACATTAAAAGTTAAATTGAAAAAAATCAAATTATAAGAAAATTCTGTGTCAAAATAAATCATAGATCCATCTAACTCCATGTTAAGCAATGATGATTCAGGGTTAAGATAGATATATGGAGATTTAATTAAGTTCAAAGTATCTACTTGAATTTTACAATAGCATCCTACCCACATCCTCAAGGAACTCTAGGATCAGTGTGACCCCCAAGGTTTGAACTCTTTTCCTATCTGTGGATTTATTATTATCAGATAGAAAAGATTGGGGGCTCAAACATACATACCTATATGCTTGTTAGACACCCATTTTTTCACTAAGGCCTAGGAGGTCTATACCAACACGTACTCCACCTGTGCGCATGTCTTAGAACATTCATGAAGACATTTTTTCCATTCTCTGCAGTTTAATTCTTTGCAGCTCTGTTGGGTGTAGGTTTGATCCCTGTTTCTTTGCAACTTATTAAAAAGAAGTTAAAATATGTCCATCATGGGAAACTGAAAAACTTTTAAATCTCTTGATACTTACCAGAAGGATAAAGAAAGTTAGAAATAGTTATTTGTTTCTTGTATACTGTGCCCTTCTAGGAAGAGCCTTGAAGGCAGTTGTTTTTTGCTTGAAGTTTTTTTACTGTACTATTCTTTGCACTTTTGCAATCCAAAGCATTCATTCCACAAATAATTAGAAACAATATGTTTCTTTCTCCAGTTATGCTATGCTAGTTTCTATCTCTTGTAGGCAATAGCCCCACGGGAATTGGCACTGCAGACTAGGCTAAGTATGAACATGTCACAACTACAGAACATGGACAGTGAAGGACTTGGTGGTTATGGTTGGGTTGGACACTTTCTTGTGATTTCTGAGCTCCAAAAACAGGTGTTTAGTTTATGAGAGGCCTTAAAGCTCCCGCTTTGCATTGCATCGGCAGATTTAGATGAGGCATATTAGTGTTGTCCTATGTCAAACAATATAAATTGGTAGTGTTGGTCTCTAGATATTTTGGAGCTATGATTGCTTGGAATTGGCCTAAGAATTTGTTATAGTAGTGTAATTTTGTTTTTCATCTTGATTAGAAGAGTTGTAAGTTGTTTCCACTAAAAATATATATTGATTTTTATTATAACACATGTTAACATGTTTATTGTATCTATTATTGAGCGCCATGGAAGCACTCCATAAGTTGTCTCCAGAGAAAGTACCTTCGACATTTTCATTTATGTCGTCAGAGGGAGATCAGAAGTCTATTTTCCAGGTCTATATGTTGTTCTCTTTCTTGGTAATAGATTTTGATTGAATGATCTTTGGCACTCTAAATATATCATGTTGAAAGTGAAACAGCCTGATGCTATGTAGAGATTGCAGCAACTTCGATTTTGGAAAAGGTTCAAAACAGGAAGTGGAAACTTTAAACTAGGTACAAAAGTCAAATTCTAGGAGAGTGAAATTGCAGATTTCCAAATGGATCCAAACATTGTCAAAGGATTTTGAATTTATGTTCTAATGCATGGACCAAACCCAAATACATCCCTATTGACTGTATGTAACTTCATATTAATATTTGAAAGAACTAATGATAGAGGAATTAAGACATCATTAAGATATGCCAATTATTTGTAGCAATTTGCACATAGGAGCAACACAAACATTGAGATAGATGCAAATGGAATGAAGGAGCACACTTGTATTATTGTTTAGGTAGAGAGTACATATGATACAAAATCAAGGGCTTCTCTTCTATAAAAAACTCAAGATAACTGAGGACATGAATCTTAGTAAGTGCATGAAACAAAATAGGTGCCAACGTGAAGTGGTGGGTACCGATGTAGAACAATATTCCCCTTTCATTACCATATGATAGGCATCCTTTAATGCTTTGCAGCTCTGTTGGGTGTAGGTTTAGAACAATTTTCCCATTCTCTGCACTTTAATGCTTTGCAACTCTGTTGGGTGTAGGTTTGATCGCTGTTTCTTTGCAACTTATTAAAAATAAGTTAAAATATGTCCATCACAGGCAACTGTGAAACTTTTAAATCTCTTGATACTTACCAGAAGGATAAAGAGAGTTAGAAACAGTTATTTTATACTATATACTATGCCCTTCTAGGAAGAACCTTGAAGGCAGTTGTTTTTTGCTTGAAGTTTTTTTACTGTACTATTCTTTGCACATTTGCAATCCAAAGAATTCATTCCACAAACAATTAGAAATGATATGTTTGTTTCTATAGTTATGCTATAATAGTTTCTATCTCTTGTAGGAAATGGCCCCACGGGAATTGGCATTGCAGACCAAGCTTAGTATGAACATGTCGCAACTACAGAACATGGATAATGAAGGACTTGGTGGTTATGGTTGGGTTGGACACTTTCTTGTGATTTTTGAGCTCCAAAAATAGTTGTTCAGTTTACAAGAGGCCTTAAATCTCCCGCCTTGCAATGCATCAACAGATTTAGATGAGGTATATTAGTGCTATCCTATGTCAAACAATATAAATTGGTAGTGTTGGTCTCTAGATATTTTGGAGCTATGATTGCTTGGACTTGGCCTGAGAATTTGTTGCAGTAGTCTAATTTTGTTTTTCATCTTGATTAGAAGAGTTGTAAGTTGTTTCCACTAAAAATATATATTGATTTTTATTATAACACCTGTTAACATGTTTATTGTAGCTATAATTGAGTGCCATGTTCAAAGGGAACCAAACATAGTGTTATAACTACTATTTATGATGCTTGTCCATGGGATATGTTCTTGTAAAAATCATCTGATACGGATTGAGCTACTTTGTTTCATCAGTAGTATTTTGTTGATGCTCTTGTATAGAACCTATTTTGAAAAATTCACCAAACATGGATTGTACTATATGGAAGTTATGCATAAAGAGTTCCTTGAATGCAAAATTGTAATCTTGTTTTTGTTTATTAATAATTAAGATGCATCCAGCTAGTGTTGTGGCTAAAATTATCTCAACAATCTATGCATCTGTGGCTGTAGGAACCTTACCAATTGGTGGGTAGACCTGTTTCTCATTCTATGGACAAATACAAAGGAAAATTTGGATCGATAATAAAGGAATATTTTGCTACTGACGATGTGGCTTCAGGAGCTACTGATCTTGCTGATCTGGGCTATTTAAGTTATCACCATTATTTTGTTAAAAAAATTATCTCCGTGGCAATGGATAGGCATGACTGAGAGAAAGAGATGGATGCAGTGCTATTATACTCTTTGTATGCTGATGTGATTGAACCTGAACACATTAGCAAAGGTTTTAGCAAATTGCTCGACTCAGCAGATGACTTGGACTTGGACATCCCTGATGCAGTAGATGTTTTAGCATTATTTGTTGCTCATGCAGTAGTTGATGACATACGTCCTCCAGCCTTTTTACCCAAAATATTGAAATCTCTACCAGAGGATTCAAAGGGTGTGGAAGTAATTTAGAAGGCTGACAAAAGATATTTATCAGCTCCTCTTCATGCAAAACTTATTGAACATTGATGGGGTGGTAGCACCCATGTCACAGTAGAGGAAGTGAAAAAGAATATAAGCAACTTACTAAATGAGTACATTGAAAGTGGTGACATGGTAGAAGCTTGTCGATGTATAAGAGATTTGAATGTTCCTTTCTTTCATCATGAAGTTGTAAACATGGCTTTAATTTTAGCTACGGAACAAAGAAGTGCGGAGCTGCTTATTTTGGCCCTATTGAGAGAAGCTGCTGAGGAGGGTCTTATAATATCTAACCAAATGTCAAAAGGGTTTGGCAGGCTTGCTGACACTATAGATGATCTATCACTTGACATAATTAATGCAAAGGACATGTTTGAGCCCTTAATTCTGAAGGAAACAACAGAGGGTTGGCATAGTCCAGCATCTTTTAGGTCCATCCCCAGTCAACTGAATGGATTAGCAAAACAGGATAATGCTAGGCTCTTCAAGGAGAGGGCAATAACTATTATTCAAGAGTACTTTCTTTCTGATGATATCTTTGAAATCGTGAGGAGTTTGGAAGATCTTGCTGCTCCTGATTTCAATGCAATCTTTTTTAAGAAGCTTATAACATTAGATATTGACAGAAAGAATAGAAAGAAAGAGATGGCTTCTTCTTTACTATCTGCTCTCTATACATAAGTGTTTCCAGTTGAAGATATTGTGAATGGTTTTATTTTGCTACTAGAATCTACAGAGGACACTGCATTAGACATACTCGATGCTGCAAATGAATTAGCTCTTTTCTTGGCTAGAGCTATTATAGACAATATTTTGTCTCCACTAAATTTGGAAGAAATTGACAGCCAGTTAAAGCCAGGATCCATTGGAAGCAAAATAGTGTGCATGGCCTGTTCTCTCCTAGGTGCTTTCCTTGTTGGTGAATGTATTCTTAGGTGTTGGGGTGGTGGCACTGGTTGGGCGGTTGAAGATGCAGTGCCAATTCTCGTGGGGCTATTGCCTACAAGAGATAGAAACTATTATAGCATAATTGGAGACCAGGCTAAGTATAAACATGTCACAACTACAGAACATGGACAGTGAAGGAATTGGTGGTTATGGTTGGTTTGGACACTTTATTGTGATTTCTGAGCTCCAAAAACAGGTGTTCAGTTTATGAGAGGCCTTAAAGCTCCCGCCTTGCAATGCATCAGCAGATTTAGATGAGGTATATTAGTGCTGTCCTATGTCAAACGATATAAATTGTAAGTGTTGGTCTCTAGATATTTTGGAGCTATGATTGCTTGGACTTGCCCTGAAAATTTGTTGCAGTAGTGTAATTTTGTTTTTCATCTTGATTAGAAGAGTTGTAAGTTGTTTCCACTAAAAATATATATTGATTTTTATTATAACACCTCTTAACATGTTTTTTGTAGCTATAATTGAGCGCCATGTTCAAAGGGAACTAGACATAGTGTTACTACTGTTTATGATGCTTGTCCAGGGGATCTGTTCTTGTAAAAATCATCTGATACAGATTAAGCTACTCTCTTTCATTAGTAGTCTTCTGTTGATGCTCTTGTATGGAACCTATTTTGAAAAATTTGCCAAACATGGATTGTACTATATGGAATTTATGTAGAAAGAGTTCCTTGAATGCAAAATTGTAATCTTGTTTTTGTTTATTAATAATTAAGATGCATCCAGCTAGTTATGTAGCTAAAATTATCTCAACAAGCTATGCATCTGTGCCTGCAGGAGCCTTACCAATTGGTGGGTAGACCCGTCTCTTAGTCTATGGAGGAATACAAGGGAAAATTTGGATCGATAATAAAGGAATATTTTGCTACTGACGATGTGGCTTCAACAGCTGCTAATCTTGTTGATCTGGGCTATTTAAGTTATCACCATTATTTTGTTAAAAAACATATCTCCATGGAAATGGATAGGCATGACTGAGAGAAAAAGATGGTTGCAGTGCTATTATCCTCTCTGTATGCTGATGTGATTGAACCTGAATAGGTTAGCAAAGGTTTTAGCAAATTGCTCGACTCAGCAGATGACTTGGCCTTGGATATCCCTAATGTAGTAGATGTTTTAGCATTATTTGTTGCTTGTGCAGTAGTTGATGACATACTTCCTCCGGCCTTTTTGACCAAAACATTGAAATCTCTACCAGAGGATTCAAAGGGTGTGGAAGTAATTCAGAAGGCTGAGAAAAGCTATTTATCAGCTCCTCTTCATGCAGAAGTTATTGAACGTTGATGGGGTGGCAACACCCATGTCACAATAGAGGAAGTGAAAAAGAAGATAAGTGACTTACTAAATGAGTACATTGAAAGTGGCGACATGGTAGAAGCTTGTTGCTGTATAAGAGATTTGAATGTTCCTTTATTTCATCATGAAGTTATAAAGAGGGCTTTAATTTTAGCTATGGAACGAAGAAGTGTAGAGCTGCTTATTTTGGCCCTATTGAGAGAAGCTGCTGAGGAGGGTCTTATAACATCTAGCCAAATGTCAAAAGGGTTTGGCAGGCTTGCTGACACTATAGATGATCTATCACTTGACATAATTAATGCAAAGGACATGTTTGAGTCCTTAATTCTGAAGGAAACAACAGAGCTTTGGCATAGTCTAGCATCTTTTAGGTCCATCCCCAGTCAACTGAATGGATTAGCAAAACAGGATAATGCTAGGCTCTTCAAGGAGAGGGCAATAACTATTATTCAAGAGTACTTTCTTTCTGATGATATCTTTGAAATCGTGAGGAGTTTGGAAGATCTTGCTGCTCCTGATTTCAATGCAATCTTTTTTAAGAAGCTTATAACATTAGATATTGACAGAAAGAATAGAAAGAAAGAGATGGCTTCTGCTTTACTATCTGCTCTCTATACAGAAGTGTTTCCAGTTGAAGATATTGTGAATGGTTTTATTTTGCTACTAGAATCTACAGAGGACACTGCATTAGACATACTCGATGCTGCAAATGAATTAGCTCTTTTCTTGGCTAGAGCTATTATAGACGATATTTTGTCTCCACTAAATTTGGAAGAAATTGACAGCCAGTTAAAGCCAGGATCCATTGGAAGCGAAATAGTGCGCATGGCCTGTTCTCTCCTAGGTGCTTGCCTTGCTGGTGAATGTATTCTTAGGTGTTGGGGTGGTGGCACTGGTTGGGTGGTTGAAGATGCAGTGCCAATTCCCGTGGGTCTATTGCCTACGAGAGATAGAAACTATTATAGCATAACTGGAGACCAGGCTAAGTATGAACATGTCACAACTACAGAACGTGGACAGTGAAGGACTTGGTGGTTATGGTTGGGTTGGACACTTTCTTGTGATTTCTGAGCTCCAAAAACAGGTGTTCAGTTTACGAGAGGCCTTAAAGCTCCCACCTTGCAATGCATTAGCAGATTTAGATGAGGTATATTAGTGCTGTCCTATGTCAAACAATATAAATTGGTATTGTTGGTCTCTAGATATTTTGGAGCTATGATTGCTTGGACTTGGCCTGAGAATTTGTTGCAGTAGTGTAATTTTGTTTTTCATCTTGATTAGAAGAGTTGTAAGTTGTTTCCACTAAAAATATATATTTATTTTTATTATAACACCTATTAACATGTTTATTGTAGCTATTATTGAGCGCCATGGAAGCACTCCATAAAAGACGATTCTTCTTTTCAGTTCACCTTCTCTTGTTCCAATAATGCCAACTCGTCAAGCGGCTTCCCCTAAGGTTTCACTTCCCTCTTCTCTTTTGATTTATGTTTATTGCATGTTTGGGAAAGTAGGTTTATACAGCTGTTCTCACATACACAATTCATACATTTTACTTTTTGGTTGCACCAACATTTCCAACCTGTGTTTGAGTGCATTTGTTACACTTTTGCACCAAATCATATATAGCAGAATGGCAACTCACATACACAATTCATACATTTTACTTTTTGGTTACACTAGCATTTCCAACCTGTGTTTGAGTGCATTTGTTACACTTCTGCACCAAATCATACACAGCAGAATGGCGACTCCACAGGTAAAGAAATCTATTATTTATTCTTTTGGGCATTGGATTTGAGACTTTCTTAAATCATTCATCAGTTTCCATAGTTGTCATGTCATTCATTAACCACATGACATATAGGGGTGAACTCCTTCACAGATTGCACTATGTATACAGGTTTCTACCTGTGCAGTCGAGCATAATTGTTTTGTGGATTCGTTGATTATATTTCTTGTTGAAATCCATTTCCTAGTTTAGAACCGAGTTTTACTTTTCTTAGGTACTAAATAGTTACAGATTTATCCATTCAAGTTTAATTTTAACCAATTCTTAAATTGAGTTTGTTAGATTAGATTTTCCTATTTTGCACATGATCTTGGTTATTGTTGTTAGCTGTTGAATAAGATAAATAATTTGCTTCATTGTTTTTCTAATTTATAGTTCATTGTTTTTCTATTTTACAAGTGATTTTTTTTATTGGATTTTGTAGGACTGAGCTTAACTTATAAGTGGGCCATCGAGTATGAAGAGCCCACTACTTAGGATTTTCCATTCCGTATGAAGAGCCTGATGTTGAGGCTTTCAAGCTGCTAAGTGTAGTTTTGAAGCTGCTGACGTGGGATCTAAGTATGGTTTTGAAGCTGTTGATGTGGGATCTAAGTATGGTTTTGCAACCAAGTGCAAGTATGATGGTTTAGCCATTGTAATATTTTGAAAAGTGATGGCTTTCCTGTAAAGTTATATGGAAATTAATATGTGTTTTTGAGAAAACTCATATTTATTGTAATATTTTTGACATTTCATATAATATAATCAATGGTTTAAAACTTATATATATGGTTGTACTTTATATTATGTATCAATGTTGTCATTATTAACTAATTAATGTGACATTACATGGTTTACATGTGTATTAGATATTATTTACAAGTGTTGTAATAATTAATTATAATGTGACATTGCATAATTCGCATGTGTATTAGATGAGAATAAATGTATGATTCTTTTTTTTAATTTAAACATAATATCATATTAAAAATTTATATTGATTAATAATGGACACCATTCAAACTACTAAAATATAATGACCATACATAAAGTGACTAAAAATGACTAAATTAGTGACCAATAAATGAGATTAATGACCAAAATTTGCAAATAAAATGACCAATAATTGAGAGATACACGACCAAACAATGAGATACAAATGACCAGAAAAATGACCAAAATTCACATATCAATGAGAAAAAACAGTTTTGGTGGCTAATTTATGGTCTTTTATTACGCGACCAAATTTGGTCATATTCTAGCTTGTCATGTGGTCATTAATTTAGTCACAAATGTGGTCATATATTTGGTCATTGATTCAAATATATGACCAAATTAATGACCAACCAATAAGCTATAAATGACCAAAATAAAAATGACCCATTTTGGTCATGTAATAAAAGACCGCAAATTAGCCACCAACGATCGCCAAACCAAAAGTGGTCATTGAGATGTGGATTTTGGTCATTTTTTTTTGTCACTAATCTCTCATTTTCCACTAGTGTACACATCACAGCTCAAGAGCTTGTGCTGCCCTGCAAGCACTGCAAGGGTTTCTTTTAAAATGCGAGTAATAAACAAACTAAAAATCATAACTAGTAGAGAGTTCAGAGCTAGGTTTCCAACTACTAGAAACTTCAACCAACAACCATTTTTGCAAGTACGGAGATGCCACAACAAAACCGGGGATTACCCGTTTGAAAGCCCACGAAGTTAACCAATGCAGGAGATGCTTTCCTTTCAAGTATGGAGCCATTGACTATAACCTGCAAAGTTTAAATGCCATTTGTTAGGTAGAAATATATTCTTTTTATTAAAAGCACTAACTAGAAAAATAACTCAACGAAAGGAATGAATATAGGGTAAAGCATTACCTGTGATTTAGAAGTATTTGGAGCTGAGAAGGGACTTTAACTAGTTTGAGTGAATGGCACCGAGAAGAAACCAAACCCTCATGCCAACCATGTGACAGAGGTAGCAAGGGTACTGCACTAAACCTCCTCAAAGCTGAAGCAAATAACAGGCAGAGACAAGGGTAGAAACTAGTCCAGGTTTCGAGCTACTTGACAGAGTTCAACACTACACTCACTGTGTTCCCTCAACTCACAGAAGAAACTAAAATAGAAACCACGAACCCTTAAACACTTGCACAGTAATGTAGCACAATATTGCATACAAGGAAGCCAACAAACGAGGAAGGAGGAGGCCTCTCATGGTAGCGAAGAGCTCTCATAGTGCAGAGCAAATCCTTGAAGGAAAATGCAAGAATGTAGGGTTTTATTGTGTTTTAATTCAACCTTTGCATGGTGGAGGCTCATCCACGTGCCCTTCTAGAAATTTCATCAAAAGTGGGTCGATCCCTATAGTCAACCCTGCACTTTCATTTGAGAATGTATCATTGCCAATCATGTATTCTATGCTACTAATGATAATGTTTTTAATTTAGTTCTTATCATTTTCCATATTGAAAACATTGCAATCGACCATATTTTAAAAGAATATATCATTGTCAATATTGAAACTTATGCCTTCAACCTTAGTCCTTTGCACTTATGATTGCTCTTCTTACAGGCCTTGCCATTGATGATATTGAGCTATGTTTTAGAACTAGTATTATGTAAGAACAAAACTGATAAGGTTATATACCTATAGTTCAACTTTATGGAAGCAGTTGTTAGATAGTATTTCCACCTTAGAATAATTCTTATGATTGCATAAAATCAATCGTCCTATGGTTTAAACCATACTTTGGAGCTAGTATTTTGGTTGTTTTCTATAAAGAACCAATCTTATAATATATCAAACCATTAATTAGACTTCACCATGGTGATTACAAGGTAGTAAAACTACCTAAGGATACAAGTAAAATTACGTAGTAACATTATAAACAATGTGGTATTGTATTATTACAATAACACATGTAGCATGGTGATAGCTTAGAAATCGGAGTTTATAGCTTCATATCTAGTAGTGCAAGAAGATAATTATAACTGTATACAATCAAACAGGTTGATATCCTTCACTAATAAAGATGCATTAAAGGAAGAAATATGTAATCTATTTGTAAACTTTTAGCTTGAGAATCATAGAAGTATATTCATACATAAAAAAATTACATTCGAGCTTTAGTCTTGATAAATAGTTGTAAGATTAGGTTACAATAAAACTAATTAGATGTCAATCTCATGAGCCCTATGCTCATGAAAAGAATCTATAATGGACTAGGTATTATAATCTTATGACAGAAAGAAACCTTGGAGGAATGTTTTATTATCGTAAATGGCATTTACGATGTTAAAGATAAAAGTATTTTGGCATAAAAATAAATGCTGTTGTAAATCCAAAACAAATAAGGAATTTACTTTACCTCATCAAAGTCTTGCATAATAATTAACAATATATTTTACCAGCATCTTAACATGCTAACGAAATAGTTCTCGCTATCATACAAATTAAACTCCTACTTGATCATTTGTTTACCTACTGAACCTGCAAGAGCCAGCAATCCATCTGAGTTAGCAGAATGCTAAGTAAGCCCTGATTTTCAAAGATAGTTTCTCACCTACTTGAAAAAAGAGTAAATTATTAGTACGGTTGGCAACAATATAAATGCAAGTCATCTTTATATAACTTACAAAATTAAAGTTGTATTAGTTAATTGTATTTTGAAACTAATCATTACAATTTGTCAAACTTTTTCATTTTCCGCTAACTGCTAGCCGTTATTAAACTGCGTATTCAAACATTTTATGTTACTTGAAAATTTTTAAAATTTTATGAAATTTTGGGATTATGACATTTCTCATGTGTATCATCATTTCTCGAGTCAAATTAAGGTCTTAGGACACCAAGTGTGAGCATTGAAGCTACCAGTTGATACCCAACCCCTCGGATAACTGACATTCCATAGTTTGTTCTCCACTCCTTCAACCGATGTTTTCTATCAGGTCTTCCACTTTATTCTTATCCCATTTGATGTGGGTAAAGGGCGAATCCTAGTGCCCTCTGATGAGATCAACCAACCTCTCCACCCTATACGTCATATGCTAGTTGTCCACGACTTTCACAACAGTCTATACACCTTGGAGCCTTTTGGCCATCTGGATGATGATATGAGAATCCCCTTCGATTATGATAGCTTCCTTTCGATGGAAAAGGGAGATATTGATGACGTGAAGTAATCCTTCAAGACCTGTTGCATTCTTGGTATCATATTCTAAATTCCCAGAATAGATATGGATAACCTTTCCATCACTGTTTCGGATAACTCCTCCATACCCAGCCGAACTTGTATTTCCTTTGGAGGCACCATTGAAATTCAACTTGTAGTGACCACTTGGGGGTGGGAGCCAGGTATTTGGATTCATTAGGAGCACCCTATTTTCCTTAAATTTTTCCCACCCCTATGGGGAGAAATCCATTCCCCAACCATTCAAGATCTGTTTTTCCCTATCATCCATCTCTCGGTCATTTTTGTTCCATTGGGTGATTTTCGTAGTCTCCTGAATATGCTTATTAACTTGGATCCAAACTGTTTAAAATTGTTTTCTTTTCCTTTGAAAATTCGTTCATTTCTTTCCTTCCAAATTACCCACATCAAAGTTCGAAGGAACATGGGCCAGATTTTACTAATAATCGTGTTTTTGTAAACCTCGTTATTCCATAGTTTTATCATTTGGTGAGGTTGGCCTCTCATACAATCAGTCCTTCTAAAAATTGTAGCTCCTAAGTCCCATAAGGTAGAATCCATATAACATGAGTCTAGTAGATGATTTAGAGTTTCCTCCTCATGTTCACATAAAGCACACTAGAACGGGCCATTCATGCCTCTTTTCATTAAATTTTTTCATGTCAGGATTCATAGGTGACCAACCAGTTAGAAGTAGGAATTTTGGGCCAAGGGTTGATCTTCCATATTGCATTCCATGTATCCCTGTGCTATATTTATCCCTAGTTGGACGTAAGATTATAAGCTTCTCTTGTGTTATATGTTCCTTTAGGTTGATATCCCCACATCAATTTATCGGTTCCTTCTTCAATATGAATGCAATGTTCCTGAAGGGTCTCCATAATCTTATGGGTGTCTTTGACAAAGAATCTTTGATTCCACCACTCCTATGGGTTCCATTCATAGAATTCTTCGTTGTCCTACGCTTATCTCTAGAATGGATGGATTTTCGTTAGCTCGAGGTCCTTTGCTCTGGTCCGTCTAGCTTGGATATGAATATGTGACATGATATTTGGCATCTGCTGCCACTAATCGTTCCAAAAATTGGCATCATGTCATTCCTTTATTTCCCAAAAGATGTGATCTTGGATTATCCCTTCGTTCATGTAAGCATAATTCCAAAAATGGAATCCTTTATTGCCTTCGTTAAACATTATAAGGTCATGTTTTTGTTTTCCTTGAGTGTACAGGCTATGCCATAATTTTTCCCATGGTTCTTCTTTATGTGACACCCAGTGCCACAAAAGTTTAGCTCCTAGGACTTTAATTTTTTTCTATGGGTCTCTTAGTCCTAAGGCCCCCTTCAGCATTTGATTTACAAACTATCTCCCAATTCACCAGAGCCCATCTATGGTTATATTGATTTCCTCCCCACAAGAAGTTTCTTTAAATTGCTTTAATCTTTTTCAGATCTTATTTTGGAGAAGCCATGGTAGAAAGGAGGTATATGGGCATAGCTTGAAGAACTGTTTTCACTAAAACAATCCTACTAGCCAAGTTGGGATGTCTAAAAGTCCAGTTATCCAATTTCCTTGTCATTCATTCTAGTAAATATTCCCAAGAGATTTTCCTGATGAACCCTTCAACAAGCAGAGCACTAAGATATTTGGATGGAAGGGAGATTCCTTGGAATCCCAGGATATGAAAAATATTATGTTGATTGATCATGGGGGTGTTAAAAAAGAATAGTTTGGACTTTGTATTATTTACCTCCAACCAAGAAGCCCTTGAAAAGGAGCTCAGTAATTTCTTCAAAACCTATGCCTCTTGAACCGTTGAGTGGCCCATAAGCATTGTATCATCCACAAATTGTTGATGGGATATGGTTTCAGAACCAGTATGAAGTTTTAGACCTATGATCTCCTTATTAGAAATCTTATCTTTGATGCTCATCCTTTCTGCCATGAAGATAAATAGAAAGGGGGATAGAGGATACCCTTGTCTAATCCCTCTTGAAGGTTTAAAGGTTTTGGTGGGGTATCCATTCAATAGAATTGAGAAAAAAGAAGTAGAAGTGATATTAATTATCCATCAAACTCACTCCTGGTGGAAACCATAAGCCTCAAGCATTTCAATTCATAAATTTCCAACTTAATTTGTCATATGCTTTTGAAATGTCAAGCTTCAACATCATGACTATTTTTTTTTGTAACTTTCAGAGAGTGGATGACCTCACGGTCCATCCAGAATCTGGCATCCTTCCATAAATCCTGATTATTTTTAGGCTACAAAATCCGCAAGGATAAAATTTAATATATTGTCAAACACTTTTGTTATAATTTTGTAAATAACATTGCATAGAGTTATAGGTATGAACTTACCAGGAGAGTCAGTCCCATCCTCCTTGGGGATGAGATTTAGAAAGGTGGAATTGAAGGATCTTAGAAAGGTTTTGTTTATGTGTTTGTGTTTCCTGCACAGTTAGTCAGGTTTATCAGAAAGTAGCAGTACAATATATCATGTCAGATGTATATATTGAAATTCCATTATCAATTAACTTAAATATTATCCTGGACTTCTTAAGGGGACATTCGTGTGTATGCGGATTCATATATCGGAAACTGAGACATGTCTATGCGACGATAGAATACTATACAATGATTTGTTTTTTATCCAGTAAAGGGACATTGTAGGATATATAGGGAACATGAAAGCATGGACAATATATTTTCAAACCTGGAAAATTTGAGAGTTCTTAACCCATAATTAGGTCTGGATTTCTTGAATTTTTTTGGTGGAAAATATGAGTGGTAGGTTTTTACATTTTTGGCCAATATATTTAGTAAATATATACGTCGATAGTAATTTTTGGGTACATTTCAAGTGGACAGTATCTTTTGATTGAGCTTTTCAAACTTAACATTGATTTCAATTGCCATTTTTATTAGATTTTGATTGTTTCCATAAAATTAGCTATGTCTTCTTTTAATTAACTCATTCTTAAGGAAATTGAATTCAGATAGTCGAACGTTGATTTGAATTTCCATTTTCGTTAGATTTTGCTTGTTTCCATAAAATTAGCCAGGTCTTCTTTCAACTAACTCACTTCTAAGGAGATTGAATTCGGATAGCCTTTCTGGAAAAAAAAACCCATAAATTTAGCCATCTTCTTTCAACTAACTCACTCCTAAGGATATTGACTTCAGATAGCCTTTCTAAGAAAACCCACACCTTAACGAAATGAGTTACAAAAATTTGACAACCCAAACCTAAACCTAAAGTTGATTTGAATTTCCATTTTCATTGGATTTTTCTTGTTCCCACAAAATTAGCCAAATGTCTAATTAGAACATTACACATTATGGATATGGATATGATGGTTTTGATTTAAAATTTAAAATTTATGTTTGTTGTCTGTGGTGATGAAATTTCCTTAAAGTTTTCTCAGTGGTGATATATATTGTTTACATAACAGGAGTAAAATGAAGGAATACTGTGAATTGATGTTGGACCTTTACAAGATCTTGCTATCTGTTTTTTCTGAGAATCTGAAGCTACCTCCGGACTATCTGAAGAAGGCTTTTGGAAATGATGAGGGTATTGGGATTTGCATCTGAATCAACTATTATCCCGCCTTCCCACAACCGGAGTTGACTTATGGGATCTCCCCTCACTCAGATCTTGGCAGAATAACTGTTCTACTATAGAATAATGTCGTCAAACTTGAAGTTCGCAAGGGCAACTATTGGGTGCCCGTACGCCCAGTTGCTAATGCTCTGACGATAAACCTAGGCGATCAAATTGAGGTCAGTCCTTCAATTAGTAATTTTCTTGAAGTATTAAAGTCCTTCAGGCATTCTTTGTTATTTTTTGCACAGATATTGACAAACGGAATCTACTAAAGCGTGACGGAATCTACTAAAGCGTGGAACACAGTTGCATTGTTAACAAGAAGAAGGAACGAATGTCGATCATAGTTTTCCGTAACCCTAATGGAGACAAGGAATTCAGGCCAATAAAGCAGTTGATCGATGACTCCAACTCTCCCAAATACTAAGAGATGACGTTTAATGAGTATATAAAATTCATTCGAACTACTGGAACTAAAGGAAAGTGCTACGTCAATTCAAGCATAAATTTTTGATAGAATAGTAATGCCATACTATTCTCTTTATTGTATGGCTCTATACTGGTGCATATGTTGAACATTTGTACTAGCTCGTTCACCTGTGTATTTAGATAAAGATACATCTTATTAATTGAGATAATACTAATTTTCAAAACATATATTTGGATGTAAGTCTCCCCTTATATGAATGTATAAATATTTCTATGATAAATAATGTTTCTGGCTTAGTATGAATAAAGTGGCTCCTGTTTGTTATTATATAAAAGCTAAATACAATGATCCAGGTATTTGAAATAGTATTTCAGGTGATAAGGACCTGAGGGTAAGAGTTTTGTCAAAACCGTTGACAGAGATTCCACAGACCTGGTTCTTGCAGACTGCAGTAGGCTGGAAAAAGTCCAATACGCTTAGGACGTGAGAAAATGATAGTGACACTGATAAGTTTTTTTAAATTAGTATTAGGAAAATATGTTGCTTTACGACTGAGTTACAACAAGTACACTCCACATTTCATGTCCGATAACTACAAAGCAGGTGTGATTTTGTGCAGAGATAATACGTCCAGTATTCAAATGGTGTAAGACAATGTTTTGGCTATTTCTCTATCGAAACATGTTGGGGACCGTTGAAATTAATAAGTTGTTGAAATTGCTTAATTTAGTTGAATATATGTGGAATCCATATTTATATTAAAAAAAATGTAAAACTTAAAATTAAGAATGAAAAATGATTTCAAAAAGGAAAAAAAATCTTCTTAAAACAAACTCATGAATCCTTGAAAATGACTAGAAACCTGCAAAAATTACAGAACTATTAACCAACTTAGACTTAAATGGTGAACACTGACAATGATAGCCATCCAGTTTAGGTGAAATGAATTAATAACAGAAGAACTTATAACTACAAGACTGCTTATAACTAGAAGATTGTTCAAGTAATTCCATATTTTGATTTGCGTGCTCTTTGACACTAGGGTTTATGTATTACATAAGTGTGGTGTTAATTAGTATTTTACAGCTTAGTATTGAATGTGGTGCTTTGGTGACTGTTGTATTTGATATTGTAGGGTTTATGGATTAAAAAAAATGTAGTGTTAATAAGTATTCGACAATTTAGTATGGAATGTGGTGTTTTTGGTGACTGTAGGATCATAGAATCACAGTATTAATAAAATAGAAGAACCAATTAATTTATGGTTGGTGAATATTAATAGATTATAAGTATCATGGAATTGTAAGTATGAACTACGAGTCCAACCTAAATTATATGTTATTAATGCATCACCTACAAATTATTCATTTTTGTATTTTTTTTCCTTCTCACATGTTTGAGTGATATATATAACCAACAATTTATGATATACATATATGTATATATAATTGTTTACTTCGAATTTCAAATGACTCTCATAAAATAATTTGGATGGTTTTTATATATATTT
This sequence comes from Pseudotsuga menziesii, assembly GCA_001517045.1. Classification (NCBI taxonomy): domain Eukaryota; kingdom Viridiplantae; phylum Streptophyta; class Pinopsida; order Pinales; family Pinaceae; genus Pseudotsuga; species Pseudotsuga menziesii. The sequence continues at coordinate 75,220 of LPNX010126911.1, read as the reverse complement.
TTAATTGTTTACTTTGATGATGACTAACAGTTATGGTTCCTTGTCCTGAATATGAAACTTGATATAGGTTCGAAAGGTAACATTAAAAATAACTACTTTGGTGAACCCAAAAACTAATACAATCACTACAACAAAAATTGGATTTAGCGTTGAATTTCGCGCCAGATTTTAGTGTAATTTTTTCTCAATTGTGGTGAACAATCTGGCGCTATTGTACATTTTTGTAAAACACCGTCTATTGCATATTTTTTTTCGTCCTTTTTAACATCCATTTTTGCGCCCAATTTTTTGCATCTTTTGTTACGCCTTTATTTCCGCCCAATTTTGCAACTTCTATTGCATCTTTTTTTGCATCATTTGTTACATCCTTGTTTGTACCCAGTTTCACGCTCAGTTTTGCATCCAATTTTGCATCTTATTTTGCTCCTAGTTTTTCATCGAGTCTTGCACCAAATTTTGCACCATGTTTTGCATAAAATTGTGTGTCCAATTCTGCATCTAACGTTGCATCTAGGATTGCATCCAATTTTTGACCCAATATTGCGTCTAGTTTTGCATCCAATTTTACTTATAATGTTGCATCCCCATTTGCATCTAATTTTGTATGTTGGTTTATGTCTTTTTTTGTATCCATGTTTGTGCCTAATGTTTCATCTCGTTGTACATCATATTTTGCATCGAGCTTTGTACCTAGTGTTGCATCATGGTTGATGTCTTTTTTTACATCTATATTTCAGCCCAATGTTGCACCTAGTGTTGCGCCTAGTGTTGTGCCTAGTTTTGCAGCCATGTTTGTATCTAATATTGCATCTAGTTTTGTATCCAATGTTGCATCCCATCTTGAATTCAATATTACGTCTAGTTTTACATCCTATGTTTTGTCCCATCTTGCATCCAATATTGTGTCTCATTTTAACTTTTTGTTTGCACCAAGTGTTACACCTAGTTTTATGTCCATCGATACACCATATTTTATGCTCAATTTATTGTCCAATTTTACGTCTAGTTAGGATTCCACTTTTGCATCTACTATTGCGTTTAGTTTTGGACCTAGTATTGCATCTAGTTTTGAGTCATTAATTGTGTCTAGTGTTGAGCCTTTTTTTGCATCCAATTTTGCGTTGTGTGACATCCATTTTTGTGTCCATATTTGCGTATTACTTTTGCATCCACTTTTGTGTTTGGTGTGACGTCCACTCTNATTGCATCCATCTTGCACTACTACATTTTTTACCTTTATAAATACATTCCAATATCATTAGGGCATGGAGGAATCGAACCACCAACCTCCTGCTTGTAAAATAAGTGCTCTTCCATTGAGCTAGCACCCTTTAAGAATCAAGAAGAGGAGCTATATTAATTCATAGATTTGATCATTTGTAATTATAGTAAAAGACAATAAGATCCAAAGACATTCAAGCTTAAAATCCAATTTAATTTTTCAAACACAATAATAAGCACAAAAATATACCGCCCTTAGGAAACAAAATATCGTAAACAATTACGCAATCTATTAAAGTGGTCCACAAAAGAGTCTTAGAGAACAACATAATGCATTGATGCATACCTAATAGCCTAAAATAGATATGGACAAAGAATAAGGGATGTGTTTAAGAAATAGTTGTAGAAACCAATTGAGGATGTGTGTGTTGCTACATAAATTTTGTTATTCATTGATGAGGTAATTTTGTTTAGCAATGGGATGGTAAGAGAAGAACTCATGAATGGTTACTAAAAGAATATGCCTACAAACTAAAGAGAAACTTAGGGAATATTTCTTAAATATGCCAAGAAGTACATATAACTCCATTATACCTACCATCTACAAAACCTGTACCTACTACAACTTCAAATCAAGCACTATCTATGGAATAGAGACAACACATTCACATCCCAGCTAGAATAGACCATACCATAGTCATGGCCTATTAGGGGAGGGTATGCACATTCAAAAATAAGGTTTATCAACCCCAGAGGAATGAAGCCTAAGTGAATAGTCCAATAGCAGCCCAAAGAAATGAACACGGTCTATTTTATCAGCAACAAAATGGAATTATCATGCATTCTTCATGTGCTAACAAATGGAATTCAATTGAAAGGAAATTGTGAAATTATTAGTGAGTCCAATATGACTACAACAATAATCCAGTTCAAATGATGGAGAAAAACCATTTCTTAGCTAGATGCAAGGTCCTTGATGGACTTGGAGTAATGTTGGTGGTAGCAATTCAAATGAAGACTGAGCTAAAAAAGTTGAATGGAACAATAGCCAACAAGTGGGGAGGAAGAGGTTCAGTAAGAAACCACCAACAATCATCATAATAGATGAAGCAAAAACCTAAAAGAAGTGAAAAAACCATCAATTTGAGATTTAATATAAGAATGTGAAGTTCTTATTAGGAATGTGGGTCTTCCTAAGTTTCGATATATCTCATTAGAACGTTGGTAAAAGAGATTTTCAGAAAATAACAAATTTTAATCTCCAGTGTTGTTAATTTTTCCCTTCAAGGTAACTGTAGGGAAATGTATCAGAGAGTTTGAATTAAATTTTAATGTCTTTGTTTCAAGTTGTGTGATGAGAAACAGAAACTGTAGTAATTATTTGTAAAATCACCTAAGTGTGAAAAGAAAAACTAATAATGCCTAGTGAAGTGGTAGAAAAAATAACACTATTTGGTTATTCATATATTCATGTTGCGTCAAATGGTAGATATAGGAAACATGCTCTACGGAGGCCTACCACATACATGAACATATAAATGCATTTGGTATGGCCTTGAAACACATCTGGTACAAGGTGTAATAAAAGATGGCAAATCCAAGCTATCGATAAAATCCTGATTGCAATTTATGGAGGGAAGATAAGAGAAACTCTCATGAATTAACTCAAGGTGCATTTCCAAGACTTCAAATGATCAGGCGAAAGTTACTGAGGACAATAAAAACCATTATTGCTCATAATATATACTTAACAGTTTGAACATTCATGCATATAGACCTCATGATTCGTAACACATCATCTACAAAACTATTCACTTGCAACAAATCCATTCAAGAAAAGATAGAAGACAACATTGCAATGAAATAGATATCATCAACAAATAGCATCATGAAGGCACTACAACATTCATTCTCGTCATCAAAAATAACATTTGTACAAGACTTTATATTATTTTAGTGCAAACAAGTTAATACAAGGTTAAAGGCTACAAAATGCAACATAAAGCATCTCTTTGGTAATACCCAAAATATACCACTACATTATAAATCCTTCTTTTCTAGGGAAAACTATCACATTTTATTACTATATAAAGCACAAAAATGCTTTCTATGGGTGTTGTAGCACAAAATACAAAATATAAATCTTACTTTGCTTTGTAAACCAAATCGTAAACTATCCACTAAACATAATGTCCCTTTTAGGAAAACAAATATAGTCTTCCTTTAAGATCTTTTAAAAAACTAAAACTATAAGATAAAAAAACACAACTGGAAAATTTTGAAATAAAACTACAAAGGTCAAATCTAGAAACCTCTGGCATGCCCTCATTGAAATTTATAGCGAGAAGTACCCCAAAGTAGATAAGTAATACCTCTTTGGATATAGCATCAACTCATTGGTTTAATTCTCGATAATGTGGTATATTTTGAAAGTATTGAAGATCTCAACTATCTCCTTAAGACATTAAGAAGCCTTTACATTATATACTTGTAATTTGGGATTCTATTAATGGGCTGAGGAATGGTTCTGGTCCGATGTGGAAGCAATGAAATGCCTTAATGAGGCCAAAAGAGAAAGGCAATGACCAAATATTGCCCAGGGGTAGAGATTTTGGTTTACCTGTAAGGCCCATGCCCTAGAGATTGTAGGAACCTCCTACCATTCTATCGGTTTAACATCCTACAAGTGCATATATCACTCGGGTACCAGATCCAGGTTAATCTAGTCGATCCAAAGTAGTACCACTACCAATAGTAGCATAGGCAGTAGATGCAGTACCAGGGTAGGTAGCTGTCGTAGAAGCATCACCTATATAGGCATCTGTATAAGCACCCCCATGTTAGAGAATGAAATATATATGAATATTCTTATGAGAAAGATAGAGACCCAGTAACATATCCATACGCAAGGGTCAAAGATGAAAAAGAAAGGAATCCCTAATGTCAACTTCCTAAATATGTGGAACCAACATATAATGTGTGATGGACTATAAATGAAGAAGAATTGCAAAACATTTCATTATAATCTATCATCACTTAACTACAAAATAATTTATGACTGAGATCTTCATCATCATTGTAGCTGTGGCTGACTGGGGAAAAACTTCAGTGGCTGGTTATATTTTTCTTCTTCACCAACGTGGCAACTCTTATCTTTCTTGGCTCTCTTCCTTCATGGCATACAACAGTCATGGGGGAGGGTAGTCTCAGTGGTAAGGAGCAGTAGCAGCAAAGCTGCTACAGTTCTCGGTGAAGGCTTGGTAGAGCAGAAATAGCTCTTGGTGGTGATCTCACGATGGGAGCATAGCTCACAGTGGGGGCTATAGCAGCTCACGGTGGTGGGTCTCTAGCTCACTGTGAGGAGACTGAGGTAGCAGCAGTAGGCTTCTAAGGTAGAAGTATCCCACAAAGGTAGCAACAAGCTACTAGTGGCCTTCACTGAGGTGGTAGTAGGTACAGAAATTTACGGTCATAGCTGTAGGGAAAGTACGGTCTATAGTCCACGTGGCAGTAACAGTAGCAGCAGTAAAAGCCTGCTAGGGTTCACTCAGTTTGGAAACCTTTTTTTATACATTCATCTCAAAGTTCTATGAACTAATTCTCTGCTCATGTACAAACTCAGTCATCTCATTTAGAGGATGAATTATTAATGCTTTGGGGTTTTTGTCCTTTAAAGGTTTCCCTATGAAAAATTGTGTGTTCAATTGTGTGATGTTTTTTTACTACTGCATTTGTTTTAATTCTGTTAAAATCTCAAGTGCTATCTCTATTATAGTCTGCAATTTTAAAAATTACCATACACATGTCAAAATTCAACACTCCTAACCATGAGGATGTCTTATAGATCCAAATCAATATTCATAAGGCACATCGATGGTTTCTATTTTCTCAAGTGGGTGCACAGATATGAGACATATGCCATTGGTCAAGACTCAAAGGCATTGCCACTTCATGAAAAGGTTCGATGTTTTTGAAGGTTGAAGACTGTTCATGCAAGATAAAAGATGGCCATTTCAATGGAAATATTTTAATTAATGCTATTATGGAGCAAGAAGGCCCCTCCAATGTGGTGCAGGTTGGCATGCATAATGCACTAGTTTGCAAAGCCATGAACTTGAATGTTGACAGTAGGTACAATTACATATTTTGAACTCCATGCATTGTCTATAGTTTTTACACATAATTTTGGAAGAGTTATACCATGGATTAAAAAGCTCATGGGGAAGGCTAGAGACATTATAAAATTCATCACCAACCATCAACCATTCTCCAACTTGAAGTTGTTGAAACAAGATATGGCTTAAACTTCATCATGTCACATGGCCTTGTAGATGGAGAATGTGCATTATTTTTTATGGGGCTGAGTGTGGTATTTGCGATATCTCCATCCCCAACACAACATTTGAGCTTCTTTGAAATGTGGGGTATCTGTTCTCATAGCACAACATTTGAGTTTCTTTGAAATGCAGATGCAAACAAGGATTTATTTGGAAAGGTTTATGAGGGCATGGATACCATAGTTGAGAAAACCATGGAAATCATTTCACATGAAACTCCCATGCTTTATTTATTGGTGCATATTTTGAAGAGCTTGTTAGAATAATCGTTGATAAGTGGAACCAATTCAATAGTCCATTGTACACTTCAGCTCATGATTTGAATTCTAGATTTTATGATGAAGACCTCATTGCTCAAAGCCAATAGCAAGAAGGAAGCCCCCGTTCAGTGAAGATAACCCTCATTATAATATTTCCAACTTCTCTACAAACTAAGGTGAACGAAGATTTGTGAATTTTGCTGCTAAGGTGGATTAACTTCGAAATATCAAACTTGGATAAGAGGAGGGCCATGAACCCTATTAGATGGTGGATTTTCCATGGAGAAAAGGTTGTACATTTGCATGAATGTGTTATGCATCTTATTTCACACATGGCAAGCTCTTCATCAACAGAAGGAATTGTAACACTTACATTTTTATTCACTCTGTAAAGTGCAATAGGTTGGAAACACAAAAGGTAGAGGATTTTGTCTTTGTGCATCCAAATCTCTGCTTTGTGTCATGCAAGAGTGATGAATATACAAGTGGACCTGATCAATTTTGGGATGTGGATTCTGAAACTCCTAACAATGGGCTGGTTGAGAGCTACTCTAATTATTGAGAACACTTCTTCCCTTCCATGATCTACCATAAAACACAGGTCATATTCAACTTCTCTTAATGCAAATGATGACAAGGCCAATGAATTTGAGAGCTACATGTAGCTCATATTGTATATTGGCACATATAGCCTAATATATAAGGTTTACTATCAAATTTGCATAATATATTCATCTACGACAATTAATGTAACAAAAAAATTCTATTAAATTGTTGGTTGTTTGTATCATTCTAATTATCTCAATTATTTGATATTTCATTCTAATTTAATTTCCATGATAATTTGACAATGAAAAAGGGAAAAAAATATTTATTGAATTATTTATAGTTTTTGTGTTTTTTAATGCCATGTTCCCCATTTCCTAAAATTTTGGGTGCCGACATGTCCGTGGCATACCCATTTCAAAAGCTTATACCCTCTTCCCAGTTGCATGCAACTCATCCTTTCAAACTAATAATGACTTACTCATGATTACAAAAGAAAGACCTAGAGATGGATCCAAGGATGATCTTTAACAATTCCTTCAGATCCAATTTAGCATCTAGAACACTAGTACCACTACAATATACCATCAAAATCGTCCCACCAAAAGTTGAATCCTGTGTAGTACTGAGGTGGCTAATCTTGATTCTTGTTACTAGCACGTGCTCCTTAGGCATATTCTTGTTTCTTACATACAAGAATGCAGATCATATATTTCGAGTTTATAATCCTCAATTACCCCAACCATGATATGTAGAAGACGAAGCCTTCTCACTCAAGCATGAATACAAAATTCAAACTAAAGCACCTTGGACTAGATAAGAGAATCTACTGCTACCCTTACCCCTATTTTTTCCTATGGTATTTGTTGGGGAAACTACTTAAGGGTAAACAGGAAAAGGATCTTGCTCTGGAACGGGAAATGGCTCTGGAACTAATGGTTTTGGATCCGAGACGGCCTTTTTTATTACTAGGAACGGTACCGGATCTTTATTTGAGTATGAGTAGTTTATCCAGTAGTTGAACTAGTTAACCCAGTAGTAGAACCACCAGTAGTAGCTAAGACAAAAGAAGTAGGAGCAATAGGGGTAGCTAGACCAAGTCCATTACTATATTCACCAGGATAATATCCAAGAGCATTTTGTGTTGATCCAATTATTGGAAAAACACATATCTGATCCCCTATTTGTAGAACTCATAATGAAGTTCCTATCTACTCCTATTTTGGATAAGAAAGGAACTAATTATACCTCTACGAATAGAGGCATTCTGGAGGGAGTGGTTTTTTCTCCCCTCCTGATGAGTGTGGTACTTCACAAATTGGATGTTTTCTCCCTATCTATTTGTAAAAAGAGAAGGCTCCAATATGGATGGTTTGTAGATGACTACACTATAGGGACTGGGGTGAATTTGGATAGCCTCGCACTCGATATAATAACCCAATTTAGCCAGTTTATTAAAACTGAGTTGGGAAGACTTTCTTTTTAGGTTAAATTGATAGAGAAAGTTGGTTGTATATTAGGGGCAAATCTGTAGGCAATTTCCATCTTAAAAAACAAAAACTTGCATCCATTGCTTGGGTTTAAACATTAATATCTGATATAGGGTTTGATTTCTCATACAGGGTTTCAAAGAACCCTCGTGCAGCAACCAGGTTTTGCAATTATAGGCTTAAGAAGAAAATATCGGCACATACTGGGCAATCGACCCTGCTTGATGCTAGGCCATGTGCTGGGGAAATTTCTCATGCAAGGTTTCAGAGAACCCTCGTGCAACAACCAGTTTTTGCAATTGTAGGATTAAGAAGAAAATATCAGCACATATTGGGCAATCAACCCTGCTTGATGCTAGGCAATGTGCTGGGAAAATTGCAACAGTGGCTGCAATACTAGGTACATTTTAATAGCCTTGCAACCGTGGAATTTAAAATCCCTAGCAAGCTATAATAAGTATAATGTAAAGAAATCTAATAGAAGCGAATGTACTCCCACCATAGAAAATAGAAAGAAATATGACTGGTAAAGAAAACTGATAGAAGCTAATGCGCTCCCACTGCAGAAATTAGAGAAAGAAATATGGGCAATGGAAATGTTTGAGAATCTGTAAACAGTCACACAAACCTTTGGACGACAATCAGGTATTAAAATAGGGCACAATCATGAGGGAAAACAAATGGAGATGAAAAATAGACTGGCGTACCTTGGCGAGCACAAGATCTCCAAGCCTCCATTGTCTACAGGCAGCAGGAGCCTCCATTGTCTACAGGTAGCTCTTTTGCCTCCTCGTCTTTTACATTTTTTCCAAGATTCTTTCTTCTAAAAGCTAACGAGAATTAATTTATCACTTAATGGTTTTGTTAGCTTTCTCGTTTTTGGTAATTTAGGTTGATTATTTTGATTAAAAGGTATTTGCAAATTGTAAAACAAACTTATACAAAATATGAATGGATGTAATTTGTTTTTTGTATTTTAATGCAATAAGGCAGTTGATAATCAGGTACATCCGCGCTTTAATATCCAAGTTTCCATACACATATTGGTTTAAATTAGCAATTGCCCAAGGTGCAAAGATAGGTTGAAAGGGAAAAAACAAAAAGTAGAGTAAATGCGATGGAGTGAAAAAACAAAAGAAAAAATTAAAAATGAAATGAGACCAAAAATTTATTAAAAATGTATACACATAAAAAATAGTATAAAGTAATGTTAACTATAACAGAATAACTTGGTATATATTGTACAAGTTAATCTTAAAGTACTTTAAAATATCAATGTCAAGGTATATCACAAGCTAGATTCATGGAAATCATTAGGAAGCAATTAATTTAAAGGATATAAAAAGTTGTGTACACGTATGTAATCAATATTAATATTGAAATTAACATACTGAGGAACTAAATTTGAACCAAATAGATATTCATATTAGTTTTTTTGGATTAGGATACAATTTGTGTTAGGAATATAGAGGCACAAATGGAGAAGACCATCCAAAGGCATTGACCTAGTAAAATAATACAACATTGAAGTCTAGAACACATTTTTAAGATAAGTGGAGAATGAAAACATTAGTTACAATAAATTTTATGTACAAAACTTCAAATATTAAAAATACATAATATCCATTAACTTTGGAAAATACTATAAAATCCATGCATGATTTCTTAATAAAAGTAGAAGAAAATGTGATGAGACAGTATAGGGAAAATAACTATAATCTAGAATGATGAACATCTCAATTTGTAATTGTATTTTTTTTCATTAATGAAAATTTTGACACTCCCGTAGGTGTCATGTACATATAGTCATGGGTTTTGAACTTGGGTGGGGACACTGATAGCCTACTAACCCAACTACCAAGCCTACAAGAGGAACCACTATAATTCCATTTTATATGTACAAGCATCTTTCTAAATAGACTCAAATCTGCTTAACAACAAAATTTAGATATTGGAAGGTTGAAATATTTTTTTTAAGTTAAAGCCATACATTTATCCTCTTCATAATGGAATTTTATTTATGGAAAGTAAACGACAATGTTAAAGTGACATGAACAAACCACAAAGCAACACACCATTTTCTAATGAGTATTTTCTAAAGATCACTCAATGAAAGAAATGAGCTCAATATAACATGATCTTCCCAATAGTTGATATATCTTGCATGCGTTATCGCTTGTGACCATGAAGGGTCAAACACTCATAATAAGGAAGGGATTGCATAATCCATGTGTCTCCAATTCCATATATAGTAATAACTAGGTCAAACCAAACTATTGGATTATGTTTTGCAATGATCAAAGAGGGAATATGAGAGAGCATACTAATGTGTTTTATGTTGCATGGTGCAAGGGTGGTTCAATAAAAGTTTCTCTTACGTATTATGTTAACTCATTTGTAATCTCTCAGTTTGACTTAAAAATTTTGTTTCAAAGAAAGGGTGTTCTATTAAAAGTCTAAACTTTCATGGTTTTTTCCAAGAAGTTGTTTGCATTTAAATATGTTTCCCTTCAGCACAGTAGATTGTGTCGATAGATTAGACAATAAATACAACGACAAAGGGCCTAGCAAATCACATCCCAATTCTAGATCGGGATAGGTGTTGAAATGATCAAATTATCTATATTGAGGTTAAGACCTCTGAATATTTGGACTGAACCACCCACTAGGGGAGGCCACACCTTCTAGTTGTAACCCAATGATTTGAAGTTTGGTAGTGTAAGACATATATGGGAAAGTCTTTCAATGGAAGAAGGTATAGGTATTTATGCAATTTGAAAGGCATGGACAGAGGCATAAAGACCTTACCTACCACTTTTGTGATCATGGTACATGGCGCTAGGCTAGAGACTCGGACAATGAGGAGACTCAAAGAGTCCACCAAATAAGGAACATAAACTATGAGTCACACTTAAAACCAACATACATATTTTGTATTTTCATGAATTTGATAAAATGTGCCTCCAATGTAATAACACTTAAATGAAAAGCATAAATGTAAAATAAATACCCTATTCTAAATATAAAAAATATAAATTTAAAATAAATTATTTTAATTATATAGTCAATATGTTAATTTTTTAAAAAGAATTCTTATAACTAAAATTAAAATTAAAATGGATTATAACTAAAATTAAAATTGTTTATAGGTAACTAATTGATATGTTTTTTTTTTAATGTTTTTAATAAAAATGCTTGCTCGATATCAATGCATTATATATATATTTTTGAATTTGAGATTTTTTTGGAATGGAAAGCATGTGGCAGACTTCAAATTCGACCAAATTCTTGTTCCATGGGCAGGGAAAAGCCCAAGTCTTCAAATGGACTAAACGGTGGGTAGAAAAATGAGATTCCATTGGGGTTTGGAGCCCTAAATATACCATAGGTGTTGATCTTCTATCCTATGTAAGAAGAGTTTGGGGACCCTCTTGTTGAGCCCTGCAAATATAGAGCCATACAATATTTGCAGGATTGTCCCTCCAAAGAGCTGAAAACCAATGTTTTCTCTGCTGACATTCTCTGTGTTCCTAAGTGCGATAGACTATTTTCCCTATTGGGCTAATTTGATTACTTTTTGTTAGTATGCAAATTAGCTAAATACACAATAAAAAATGACAGTAAATACATAGTGAAAAATGGAGAAACAAAAGTGTAGATCATGTTGGCCAACACAGAGTCCACTCCAGCTATAAGAGAAATAGTCCACACATTCTGCACTGGAGTCATTGATTCCCCTGCAGCTTTCAATTAATGTTAAGCCACAAGTATACAACTTAAAGGAAGCCTAAACCTCCACAAGGGAGGTGAGCATGAGAGGGAAGATAGGAAAGGAAATGACTACTTGTAGTTGCATTAGGGAAATAACCGGGGGATGTAAAGGATTTAATGTCATACAGGGGGAGGGAAAGCATTGAACAGGGTGATGCATAGCAGACGCTGGTCAGATGGAGGGGTGATGAACCATATCTATAACGTAAAGTAAAGTAAAGTGCTCTTAGTTTTTGAGCCGTGTTCTTTGTATGTTAATATTAGTTTTTGAGCCGTGTTCTTTGTATGTTAATATTGAACAACGAGCAATGCAAATGTCCAGGGTACAATGGAGTACTGTGATAGGAGTTTTTGATTCATGTGCTTTTTAAGTTACCACCGAACAATGAGTGAAAAAACCTGAGCCATGAATGGGGAAACCGAGGGTAATACGAAAAACCATTGGATAATATAGTGCTGAGAAAGACACTTGGAGAAATTGTATTTGTTGAAGGGACGACCAATTTGACCACGGTGGCCAAAGACAGACCTCAGAGAAAAATGTCTTCGACGTAAAAATGTATACATGATCAATGACTTTAAGTTGTATGTGGTCAGTGTTAATATTTTTTAGGTATAACCCTAATGGAAACATCAAACATAACCCTTATTATTATTTCTGTCTAGCATACCCTGAATAAGAATTATACCCTACCAGTCCTCCTCATCCACAATTTCCATAACACCATTAATTCCCAACGTAACCCTTATTATTATTCATGTCTGGCATACCATGAACAAGAATTATACCCTCCTAGTCCTCCTCATCCACAATTTCTATAACACCATTAATTCCCAGATGCCACAATAGTGGCAATGCCTCTAACAATTGGTTACTAGTTAAATTATCAATTGATATTTTACAGTGGCAATATTTTTTCGTGGCTCCTTGGAAAATGGATGAATGGGTTCATGATGGAATCATCTGGTCACAATCCATAGAATAAAGAATGGAACACCGATTGCAAGTGAAGATTGCGATGGAGTTTAACAATTTTGACGGTGCTCAATCTCGACCCAACCCATTTAACATCTCTACCCTCCCATTGATATATAATTTCTTCTTTGGTGTGTTTATGTATAACCAATAGGGATTTTAATCCCCTCCCTCCCGACCATATAGGATTTCATCTCTTCTTCTTAAAGTTGTATTTTATTTGTATTTTTAAAACTAATGAGAAAAAAAGAAAAAGGTAAAAGTTGAACAAAATAGATTTAAGAAAATTACCAAAGAAATCAATTGCTATATGGATGTTTTCACCATAACATCATGTCTGATGTGTTGTCATGGGCCCTAGTCTATAATGTCATCTCTATGTGGGAAATATTTGGATTACAAGAAAGAAAAGGTCATTTGAAGCTTTGTGTGACCAAGAATAATTATCATTGACTGGGCCATATTATCAAGTCAAAAAATAACATCTAAGGGTAAGGGGCTCATGGGTCATATGTGATTCCCTAGACCACCTCAAAGGCCTTATATACTACATAGATAATATTTAGCCAATGAGTAAGATATGTCGGTCATTTTCAAGTTTGACACACCAAGTATGGCTTTCAGTTTCTTGGCCATGATTTGATGTGAAAAGAGTTATTGGGCTAAAACATTTTTCCTTAGGGCTCATGAACTATGTGTGGGGCCTTAGGCCACCACAAAGCCCTATAAAGGGAATATTGGCATGTGAGAAAGATATAGTACCTCTTTTATGAATTTTTGTTCACCATGGATATTTTTTGTAACTTAAGCAATGGAAAGGTCAAAAGACATAGCTTAGGCTATAACATTTGCATTTGGACTATAAGGAAAATATCGTCGTAGAATATTCTACACAAGGTGTAAAAAATAAATAGGAAAATACAACAACGATGGAGAATCCTTTTCATTTGTTCTTAGAAATCAAGGTACCTGACATAAAATTATAAAGAAACCACATGAGCTGATTCAATACCCAATTCTTTCCATCTTCGGTATTTTGATTCAATCCCACATTCTCTCCATCTTCAATGATCCTAATGAAGGAAAATGCATTGATTTCTTTAACAGAATGTGGAAGCTGGAAGCTAGGAGGTCATCCAAAGGCTCCATGAGAGAGCATTATCATGACTAGTACTTGAGTAATAGGCGGTTTGATAACCTCTTATTATAAAGCCAAAGCTTAGCGGTGTTACGCACTCGATCTGTTAGTCCCTATAACAGATCAGGCTCACCCGGTTCGTTCTCAACATCCAACGATCGTATGGATTTGGCCCCTTGTCCCCTTAATTTATGTACCCTCATAGAGTTTGAGGTATTGCTACCGAGATTAAGTCTCCTAGCTGGGTCTTATCCTGGCTAGTCCTAATTAGTCCATCTGTGTGGATCTCTCTCATAAAACATAGCTATAAATGTCAATATGTAGTAATACAAAATCCAATCACGAAATAGCGATCTAAATTCTGGTGACCTAGAATCTGTAGCACCACCAGCATAGGTATATCTTATATAGTATACGAGAGAGAAGAATCTAAGACAGAGACAGTAGAGGCATCAACAACGGTAGAGCTCCTAGTTTACTTTGATCCATCCCCAAAAACTAGGCTTTGAACGTCCTGACCCAAGAATCAAGACACCCACATTGCCATATGGGCTCCGTTAGAAGTCCTCATGGGCGGAATAATATTAAATCCTCTCATGACCGAATTAAATCCTCTCATGGACGAATTGGGGACGGACCAGATGGACCAAATTGATGCTCATAACCGTGAATCCATAGATTGATTTAGCAAGAGCCCCATTGGGAAATGGGTAGTTGTACATAGATCTATATTTGAAAAATACTTCATGTTTTGCTTCACCTCCTTATGAAACTTCATAGGTTTTAATGTATATTTTAATTTGTGTAATGTATAAGTAAATAATATGTGTATATATTTAATTATATTAAATCACATAACATATGAACTATATATATTTATTTATATTAAATATTTTAACATATGAACTATAGTAACATATTTATATTAATTATATGTTATTATTATATTTACATATTTTATCAATTCGGTTAAGTATTATATTTACATTTATTACAAGTATAATATGGATGGACTATGAATGTATGGATTTTAACATAATTCCCTAAAATGAAGCATGTTTTGTTGGGAGAAAGAAAATTGGAACAATTTCAATATTATGTTTCCCTTGTGGTTTGAATTTTGTACTTTGGTGGGGTGTTTTAGAATAATCCCACTTGTTATGCATGCTTTAAATGGTAAACATATCCCATATGCTTTAAATGATAATGATGATGAACTAGATGACAATGACAGTGATGATGTTTTTAATGAAGACGATGATGGAAATGATGATGATGATGATCATCATCATCATCTTTGTCATTGTCATCATGATTATCACAATTGTCATCATCATCGGCATAATCATCATCCATGTCATCATCATCACCCCTGTCCTTGACATTATCATCATGATTATTGACATTTTCATCAGTTATTCATCATTACCTTTGGCATAAGAAATAACATCTACCCAAATATGTGATTAGTGGAAAAGGGTCATGGAGGACACACATGATTTATGCATGACAAATAACAACTTATTTTTGAAGATGATCAACATCATCATTCTGATTGTACTCATCATCATTGTCATTCTTGTCATCACCATCATCACCATTCATTGCATTGCCATCATAATCATTTGCAATGTTGTCATTGCCATTATCCTCCTCCTCCTCCTCCTCCTCCCCCTCATCATCATCATCATAATCATCATCATCATCATCATTGTCATCGTTTTCCTCATTATCAACAACATTATCATCATCATCATAACCATCCCCAATATCATAATCATTATCCTCATTTTCATCTTCAACATCTGGGTCTTAAACTAAATTCAAAAGTGGATAAAAACATGGATGCAAACATGTATGCAACAAAAGTAGGCACAAAAGTGGGAACATAATGGGTGCACCAAAAATGGATGCAAAAGGTGACGCAAAAGTGGATGCAAAAAATGATGCAATCATGGAAGCAAAACATGATGAAAAAAGTGGCGCAAAAGTGGATACAACTATGGATGTAAAATTGGATACAAAATTGGATGCGAAAGTGGATGCAACAAAAGTAGATACAAAACTAGATGCAAAAGTAGTCGTAACACCCAACACAAAACCCGATGCAAAAGTGGATGCAAAAATGGATGCAAAAAGGGATGCAATAACTGATGTACAATTAGATGGAAAAAAAGATGCAAACGTGGATGCAAAAGTTGAAGCAAAAGTGGGTGTAAAAGTAAGTGCAAAAATGGGTATGAATTAGGACGTGAAAAAAGTGGATGCAAATGTGGATGCAATAGTAGATGCAAAAAAAGATGTAAACATGGATGCAAAATGGGATGTAAAAAGGGATGAAAACGTGGGTGCAAAAGTGGACGAAAAAATGGATGCAAAAGTGGATGCAAAAATGGCTAAAACAAAATGAGATGCAAAACTAGACTCAAACAGGATGTAAACTTTGATGCAAAACTTGGCGCATGAAGGGATGCAAAAAAAGAAGCAGATGTGGATGTAAAAAAGGATACAAAAGTGGATGAAAACAAGGGCGTAAAAGTTGAGGAAAACATGGGCGTAAAAGGGGGCACAACAAGAGTAGATGTACAAACTAGGTGCAAAATTAGGTGCAAAACTAGGCTCAAAACCTATCGCAAAACCTGATGCAAAAACTGGCACATAACTAGGTGCAAAACCTGGTGCAAATTATGCCGCAATTTGTGCCATATTTAGAAAAAGGACGCCAAAAATGCCTAAAATAGCACCAACCCGTGAAATTGCGCCCTTTTGTCAAAAAAGTGAAGAAAAATACACTGAAAGATGTTTTAGACGCAAAAAAGGATGCAAAAAGAGATGCTAAATCTAGTTTTTGTTGTAGTGAATGATGTATTTTATTTCAGAGTTTGGATTTTTATAATCATCTTATTTTTTTAATCTAGGTTTGAAGTTTCCATGTGGGTTTTTTTAAAATTTGATAAATACTCAAGGAGTGATAAAATAAGTAAAAATGAAAGTAGATAGTTTAAGGATTTGAGATAAAGATAAATTTAGAGCTATTTTTAATTGTATAATAAATATTATTATAATTTAATTTTTTGGTAAGCAAGAAGATTATATTGTAAAGGATCCTTCAATACAAAAATCCAGGGCTTTCACGGCCTAGAGTTCTTGACATAACAATATGACTGCTTAAGCAGATTCACCACAAAAATGAATTTCCCCTTATCTAACCCTACCACTAACTTTTCCTCCCATTTTCCCCATTACAAATTGTTAAATCACTGCTTGTTATATACTTTCACAAAAAGAGGCTACATAACTGTGATCGTTCTTACTACAACTGCTACCATAAACAAAAGCTAAAAGCATAACAGAGCTAAAAAATAACTTCCTCCTGGACTTAGACACAACAGACCAAAAACACCTAAAACCTAAAGCAGACATGGAACCCATCACTTTGGCTCCATGGGGTCACTTCGGTGCATCATGGCTCCTAAAAGAAGACCACCATGCTTGGTTTCCTCTACCGCAGTAGGCTAAATCCTCGAACCGTGAATAGGGCATGGGCCTCAAGAATGCACCACCAACGAGCCTTCCTCCACGATAGCATTCTTCGATATGATTATGAGCTTCATTGAAATACTATCAATATTCTTATGCATCAAGCAATTGTTGTAGTAGTGCTTATTCTAGTATTTAACAAGTTCCTCATCGCCCATATATTTGTTTTTCTTTTCCATCAGGACATGAGCTATCAAATCCTTCGTAACCCAATGGGTAGTTATCATCCGGTCAAAGGCAAAGCGATGCCCAACCATGGTACTAGGGATCGCTAACCCATTCTTCCACCTCATCCTTGATGGTTTGCATATCCATGGCCTAAACCCATTTCCACAGGCCCCATTACACCTTTTCAATTTCCTCCTGAATTATTTGAGGCATACGCTCTCGGAAGAAGCGAGCAACTTTCCCTACTCTCTACATTTCACGGGAGGGCTTCTTACTTCCCCCATTGCTTCCCTTCTTCCCCCCTGCACTAGTCTCTTGGGAGCCACTAAGAAAAGGGATTCATGCTTCAATTGATATCCCACCCACTCTCACTTTCTCACAACAAACCACCTCAGAAAGAGAAGATGCAAAATGCGAGGAGGGTAATCAAAAACCAAATATATATCCTTGACTCTCATAAGAATTCAGTTAACCATACTAAAATATTTGTACTTTCTATTTATTGACATGGTACACCACCTGATATATCTACTTTCCTTAGCAATTCACCGTACCCTTCCCATCAGAGGTTGGACCTCTCTGCCATCTTTCCTCGTTAATGGCACTAGGTGGGAGAGCCTCGGTACTCATATCCCGATGAGATGAGGAGGTACCGACGTTGGACCATGATGCAAGGGCATAATGATTTCTAGAGATGAATGAGGGAGACACATGTACCTCGAGTGAGTGACTAGACACTTGTCTCATGCGTACCATCATTTCTTGAGCCAATTTAAGGTCTTGGGCCGCCAAGTGTAAGCATTGAAACTGCCACTCAATACCCCCCTTCTCAGACAACTGGTATTCCATAGTTCACTCTCCACTCCTTTAACTGATTTTTTCCATCAAGTATGCCACTTTATTCGCATCCCGTTTGACATGGGTAAAGGACCAAGCGTGTCTCCCTCTGATAAGATCAACCAACTTGTTTACTTGATACACCATATGCTAGTTTTCCACCACTTTCACAACAATTTTTCCACCTTGGATCCTTTTGTCCATTTGGATGATGATGTGAAAATCCCATTCGATTAATTGAGGTTCCCATCGATGGTAGAGGGATAGATTGATGTAGTGAAGTAAGCCTTCAATATTTGTTCCATTATTGGTATCCTATCTTAAATTCTCATGATAGATCTGGATAACCTTTCCATCACTATTCCAGATTACTCCTCCATACCCAGCCAAACCTGGATTGGATTTGGAGGCACCATTGAAATTCAACTTGTAGTGGCCACTTGGGGGTGGGATCCAGGTATTCCAATTCATTGGGAGCACCCTCTTTACCTTAAACGTTTTACACCCCTATAGGGAGAAATCCATTCCCCAACCATTCAAGATCTATTTTTCCCTATCATCCATCTCCTAGTCTTTTTCATTCCACTGGGTGATTTTGATAGTCTCATGAATATGTTTATTAACTTGGATCCAAACTGTTTGAAACTTTTTTTTTTCCTTCAAAAATTCATCCATTTCTTTCCTTCCAAATTTCCCACATTAAATTTCTAGGGAATATGAACCATATTTTACTAATAACTTGGTTTTTGTAAGCCTCCTTATTCCACACTTTTATCGTTTGGTGAGTTTGGCCTCTCACATGATCAATCCTTCTAAAAATTGCATCTCCTGAGTCCCACAAAGAAGAATCCATAGAGCATGAGTCCAGTAGATGATTTATAGTTTCCTCCTCATGTTCACATAAATAACACCAGAACGGGCCATTCATGCCTCTTTTCATTAAATTTTCTCTTGTCAGGATTCGTTTGTGGGAGACGAATGAGAAAAAGGTAGCAATTTAGGGTCCTTTAGGTTGATATCCCCACCTCAATTTATTGGGTCCTCCTTGGATACAAATGCAACTTTCCTGAAGGGTCTCCATAATGTTGTGGGTGTCTTCAACTAGGAATCTTTTATTCCACCTCTCTTGTGGGTTCCATTCATAGAATTCTTATTTTTCTAGTGCTTATCTTTAAAACTAATGGATTTTAGTTATCCCTAGGTCATTTGCTTGGTCCAGCTAGCCTAGATATCAATCTATGAGATGATCTTTGCCATCTTCTACCAACAATCATTCCAAAAAGTGCCATCATGTCTTTCCCTTATTTCCCAAAAGTTGCGATCTTGGATTATCCCTCTATTCATAAAAGAGTAATTCGAAACATGGGATCCTTTCCTACCTTCGTTAAATATTATAAGGTCTTGTTTTTGTTTTCCTTGAGCGTACTTGCTATGCCATAATTTTTCCAATGGTTCTTCTTTATGTGACACCCAGTGCCACCAAATATTTTCTCCTAGGACTTGACTCCTTTTCTTCGGGTATCTCAGTCCTAGTCACCCTTGAGCCTTTGATTTACAGTTTGTCTCCAAAATCACCATAGCCCATCTATGGTTATCCTGATTTCCTCCTGACCAGAATTTTCTTTGAATCACTCTAATATTTTTTAGAACCAATTTTGGAGAAGCCATGGTAGAAAAGCAGTATATGGGCATAGCTTGAAGAACTTCTTTCACTAAAACAATCCCGCTAGCTAAGTTGACATGTCTAAAAGTCTAGTTATCCAATTTCCATCTTATTCATCCTAGTAAATCTTCCCAAAAGACTTTCCTAATGACCCCTTCAACAAGCAGAGCACTAATATATTTGGATGGAAGGGAGCTTCCTTGGAATCCTAGGATATGTAGAATATTCTTCTCATTGATCCTGGGGGTGTTAAAAAAGAATACTTGGGACTTTGTATTATTTACCTCCAACCCAAAATCCCTTGAAAATGAGCTCAATAATTTCTTCAAAACCCACGCCTCCTGAACCGATGAGTGCCCCATAATCATTGTATCATCCATGAATTGTTGATGGGATATGGTTTTAGAACCAGTATGAAGTTTCATACCTCTGAGCTCCTTATTAGCAATCTTATATTTGATGGCCCTACTCATCCCTTCGACCATGTGGATAAATATAAAGGGGGGTAGAGAATCCCCTTGTCTAATCCCTCTTGAAGGTTTAAAGGTTCTGGTGGGGGCTTCATTAAATAAAATAGAGAAAAAATAGTATAAGTGATATTCATTATCAATCGAACGCACTCCTCATGTAAACCATAAGCCTCAAGCATTTTTTTCATAAATTTCCAACTCAAGTTGTCATGGGATTTTGATATCTCAAGCCTCAATAGCATGACTGGTTTTTTTGTAACTTTCAAAGAGTGGATGAACTCATCGACTAAAATAATTTCATCTAGAATCTAACATCCTTCAACAAATCCCAATTATTCTTGTCCTACCAAATCTCGGAGGATAGGATTTAATCTATTGGCCATCACCTTTGTTATAATTTTGTAAACAAAATTCCATAGAGCTATAGGTATGAACATACCAGAAGAGTCAACCCCATCTTCCTTGAGTATGATATTTATAAAGGTGGAATTGAAATCTCTTAGAACTCCCTTATCCTTTCTAAAGTCCTCCATGATTTTCCAATCTTTTTCTTTGATCAAATCCCCAAAATGGTGGAAGAAATTGGTTGTGAAACCATCAGGGTGTGGAGCTTTTCCATCTTCCATTTGCTTGATATCCTCCTCCACTTCCTAGAGTTCCATAGGTTTCAACAGGATTTCATTTTGATTTTTCTTAACATGTCTTGCGATATGTCTAGTAATATTTTTGATGTCTTTAGACGTATCTAACCGATCTTCCTTCCCGATCGTTCCAAAGTACTGGAATAGTTCTCTTTCCATGTCTTCCCTAGTCTCAACGTACTTCCCATTATATTTTTTTAGCTTCATTATTTTTTCCCTTTGATGGTTCTGGACCACTGTTTGCTGGAATAATTTTTTATTTCTCTCCCCCTCCTGCAACCACTAGTTCCTATATTTTTGTTTCCAGTAGGTTTCCTCCTCTCGTTCCTGAGCACTAACCTAGTTCAGGAGGAGATGCTCTCTATGTTTCCTATCATTAGTGTACTAGTTTTCCATACCTTCCCTCTAAATTTCTTCTAGTTTATCCTTTAGAAGCTTCTTTTCTTTGAATATGTCCCGAAATTCCTCCTTATTCTAGGTACATAGTTTTTCCTTTAACTTCCTTATCTTTTGCTCGAATTGGTACATCACACTTCCCATGATGGGTTCCATCTCTTCCCACCATTTACTGACAAGTTCCTTGAAATCCCTATGCTCAAGCCATAATTGTTCAAATTAGAAAGGGATCCTAATGCATGGGCCCCACTCCTCCCAAACCAAACTAATGGGCCAATGAACATATCTTGCAGAGGGGAGGTCATTTCCCTTTTTCTATTAATCATTTCCTCTGATAAAATGAATTGGTTTAACTAAGAATCCAAATGATGTTCCCCTCCTCGTCTCTTATTCCATGTATACCATCCATTCCTAGTTTCTATGTCAACCAACCTTCTCTCCTGTATGAGGTCTTTGAAAGAAATATTGTTTGGTTCCAAGGTTCATATCCCTCCCTTCTTCTCCTCTGGGGATGTAATCAAATTGAAATATCCTCCCACTATCCATAACTGGTTTTCCATTTCTTCTGATTCCTTATCAAAGAGTGATAAGAAAGTTGGTTTATGAGTTATAATACTTGGCCCATAGACATTAGTGAGAGCCCCTTTTACCTTATAATTGCACACCTGGAAGTTCGCACATATGGAGAACTGAGTTTCCCTAAATTTATTTAGGTGAAGGGCCTCATGTTTCCATAGAATAGCTATACCTCCTACCATGCCTCTTACATCGATAACTATCCCTAGAATTCCATGTCATATTTTATTCCTAATTACTTGTATCTTATTTGAGTTGCATTTAGTTTCCCGCAGAAATAACACACTAGTTTTATCATTTCTTAACTTATTTTGAAGGGTCTTCACTTTCCTAAGGTTATTGACAAATATAATATTCCAAGTTATTATATTCATTAGGTGTTTCTATTAACTTCTTTGAATGCCTCTTTTATCGTCGACCCACTCAACTGACTCAATCATCCTTGTTCCAATCTCTTCTATTCTTTGCCTATTTGTCTTTCTCCCACGTTTCCCCCCATCCTCTAGTTGTTTCTATTTACTACCCTTCAAAGGTTCCTTACTAATGCCCAGTTATGGGAAGGCCATGGTTTTAAGGATAACCTACTGCAAAAGTTCTAACTTCCTTCTAGAGATGTACCTTTGTCCTTTATTACTACATTCTTTCTCTATTTCATCCAGATCTAGTTCTGATCCTAATTCCATATCCTCTGCTTCCTCTAGCATGTCTTCTTCCATATCTTCCATTAACTATTTTGTATGCATATTTTATGACTTCGACTGGGATTTATGCCTTTCCTTGGTGTGAGGTATATGATTGAACTTGTTGAGTTCTTCCTCTTTATAATCCATCATGCTCAGGGTCTCAAACCTATTATCAGATCGCTTATTTTTCTCAATGGCCTGCTTTGGTTGTGGCTGTGACTGGTTGGTGGTCCTTTTACCCTACCTTTTTCGATTATGAACCTAGGTAAACCATTCACTATCCTTTTATTTTTCCTTTTTTCTCCTCAGTGGGTATTATCATGGGTTTAATGGATGGGAAGTCCTGACTCAAGTGTCCATACTCATGGAATCACCTAGATCGAAATGGGAGTTGTTCATAATCCAAAGGTTAAGCCCAGTATTCATCCTCCCATGTTAAATTGATTTCCTCTGGGATTTCTTGTGAAAGGTTCATATAGACACAAATCCTAGCATAAGTAGTATACCTTTGGAGCTTTGTATTTTTAGATACCTTCACAAACTTCCATAGGGTATTTTTGATAGTCTCAAGAATTTTGGGTTCCCAATACTCACACGGTAGTGAGTAGATCCTAATCCAGATAGGGGCTATACTCATATCCTTTGTTTCAGGGTTAAATGTCTCTTGCCAAGGCCTAAGGAATAAACCGATTGAATAAAATAAATAAGGAATCCCCATCAAGATCTAATCCCGATCGTATTGAATAAAGAAAATGATGGTGAAGAAACCCTTCGCTCCTAGATGTAGATCATAGTGCCCTTTCAGGTTCCATGATCCCTTGATCCATTGCAGAAGATCCCTCTCCTTTGGCCAAATTTCGATGAATTTTCCTAGAAGGGAATTTTCCTTCCATTTCTCCACCTAATCCCTCAGATTCTTAGAAGTGATTTGCAGGGATGGGTTTTCCGTAGATTGGGGTACTAGCAACACCCCCCTTTGTCATATTTTTGTCTGTCTCCTTCATCTTCTCTCTGGAAAAATCAAGATCCAGTTGATTTGTAGCATTTCTCTAAGTGTCTTTAGGACGTATCTGAGAAAGGCAAGGGGTTTCTCCCCCTCCATGTGGTACCATCCCTAAAAAACTAAGCAGGTCGTCCTTAGACTAGACCCAGTGGCTAATCGCTCTAGCACATAACCCTTTGTAATCTCCTTCTCTGCTCCCAATCTCCAGTTCAAGGCACCACTTATTACTAATCTTATAACTTCTTTTAATGTGTCATTATTATAATTTAATTTGTAAATATTATAAATTGGGATATTAATATTCATAGTTCTAATTGTCCTTAGTATTTTTTTATATAATTAGTATTGAATTGTAATTTCTTAAATAATAAATTATGATAAATCTATAGAGAAATATTTTTTGTATTCATATGGTATTATGTTAGTAGGAGGTATTGTGAGTATGATGTTTGGGGTATATTCCTTAATTAATGTTTTGATTTTATTTTTGTATGGAAAGGTATTTATATATTAGATATAATTAAAAATAAGATATTTATTGATTTTGTCTTTTATTGCATAAGTTTAGTCTAAATGGTTACAAAACGAAGAACAATTCAAGAAGGGTTGGCGAGTGCAATTCATCCCAAGGAGATGAGATAGGGTTCAAAGAAGCAAGGGTTTGGAGGTTGGGGAAAGAGCTAGTGAGTGAGGACACAGAGAGTTTCGAGGCATGGATTGTAGGATGGTGTTTTTTGGGAGGACAACACAGGGAGGGGGTCATACCCCACCCGTCCAATCGTGGGAGGATGACGACACCCAAGAATAAGGTGACTGGATGCAGTGGAGGGGAAGCCGATATCAGAGAAGCGAGTGAGGGAAAGATGAACTCACGAAGGAAGAGGGACGATGGGGGGTTGTATCCCAAAATCCCAAACAATACTGTCCCTTCATATCTGATCAGACAAGATAAGAGAAAAGGTAGAACTATAGAAGGAGAAAGAACTGTTTGGAAAATTTGTTGGGATATGGCCAAGAGAGAGGGATCTAGTTAGATGGATCAAAATTAATTGGAGCACCAAAGGGAACTATGATTTAAAACTGGTATCTAAGGGTTTCTTCACTATAATATTTTTTAACTAAGAGGATTGTGACATAATTCTAGAAGGAGGATTGTACTTCTTTTTTTTGCTAGGCCTTTACCTTAGACCTTAGAAAGAAAGGTTTAATGGAGAGAGAAAGTGGATCTGAGGGTAGCCCTGGTATGGTTCTGGTTGGTTTCCCTCCCATGTGAGTACTGGGATCTAGAAATTCTACATTATTTCAAAAAAATGATAAGGTAATTTGTAAAGGTAGAAAAATAGACAAAGGAACAGAGGTATATGGCATTCACCTGCATATGTGTTTATATGGATCTATCAAAAGAAATACCATAATCTATTATCCTGAATTAGGAATATGGGGAATCAGTGTAGCCAATAGACTATGAGAAACTTCTCTTCATATGTAGGTTGACTATGGTCACTTTAGTCATAACTACCCTAATACGGAACAACAACCCTCCTTAGACAACCTCGCTAAGGGGGGCAGAAAGATAAAGAAGGCTTCATCCAAGTTTGGAGTAGAAAGAAGAATAGATTGGGTTCACAATAGAATAAAAATACAGAGCACCAAGGGGGAGGGAAGAACATTAACAACCCTATCAAGATAGTAAGAGAAGATGAAGAAGAGGAGAGGGGGAGCAAGGATAAAATCAAAGCACAACCAAAGGAAGGAAAGGAGAAGGAACTAGAGGAACATATAGAAGGCATGGAGGAATATAGAGATGAGGATATGGAACTAAGGGAGCTAGATCTGGACGAAATTGAGTGCGAGAAAAAGGGAAAGGGGTATGTTTCTAGAAGGCAATTGGAACTACTCTAAGCCTACGTTCATTAAGATGAAGGCTCAAAAACAACTGGGGATATCAATGGATCCTAAGAAAGGAAGAAAAATTAAGTAACCAGAGGATGATATGAAATGAGGGAAGAAGACAAACAAACAAAGGATAGCATAGATAGGGGTTAAAAGCATAGAGTTAGGCCAATATCTTACAATAGTAGCAATATTCTTTGATTTAAATAAAGTTAGCCAATGAAGATAATATCCTAGAATATAAGGGGATGAAATCATCCTAGGAAAATCAAGAATATGGAAAGGAAGTTAAAAAAGGAAAAACTAGACGTCCTTTTTTACAAGAAAGAAAATGTAAATTGGAAACAATAGAGAAGTTAGGGAAGAGGATCTAGAAACGAATCAAGGTAACAATGATGGATGGCACATGGATGGAAGGAGGTTTGGCGATACTGTTACAAAGAGAAATTCCTATGGCTTGGGGTACCACAACAGATAGCTTGACTCCAGAAATCAATCCTTTCCAATATGCAATAGAAATCAAATGTCTAACACTAAAGGATCAGTCCTTGTACCTTATTCTGAACGATTGAAGTAGATCCCCGTTGAGCTCTCCAACTTCAGCTTGGATTGATAGATTACTTCCTCAACAACAAGCAAACAATACAAGCATTCTATATATCATGGTGTTAGATCTATTCTAGCATATATAATCAATAATGTAAAAGAATTTGACATAGTCCCATGGATAAAATATTCATTCAAATACACATCATTGGATAGGAAAAGATAGTTCTTTTTAATATAAATTAGAGATTACAAGATACAACCTCTGATGGCACGTCTACGAACCGGAGAAACTGAATCCCCCACTTGGGCCTCCACCACTTCAATACTCCATCTCTCGATAGCAAGCTCACAAGCAAAAGGCAAGCTTGGGAAGAACACAAAAGTGCTCCAAGGGACAAAGGGATGCAGACTCAAGCATAAGTTCCAGCAACAATGGACTATAGTTTCTTTGCTCTCAATTATCTCTTATGCCTTCAATGTACCAAGGGGTTCCTTATATAGATTTCAAAGGGATAATGAAAGGTCGAATCCGAGTGATCTCAAGGCATATGGAAGGCCAGGAGTCAAATGAGTCAGATACATGTCAAGGAAAACTCCAAAAGGATTTGGATTATGCACACATCCCGATGTATGCGTTTATATGGGTCAAACTTGCATATGTACGTGATTATAGGGTTAAAAGCCACGTATATCATTTTTCATATGTTTGTGGGGATGATCAAGGAAACATCAAAGGACAAAAAGTGGTCCATAGGGTCTAAGGAGTCTACAGCGGGACAGGGGAAGGCCATACAAAGTGTGATTCACCTAGAGTGGTGAAATCCGCTATAATAGATACGATGGAAACTTGATTCCATATGTTTGATATATTGGAGGTAAAATTGCTTTTTGATAATGACAGGCTTTGACATACTCGAAAATGGGGTAAAGGAACCCTTGTAAACGCATATGGTTCGAGTTTCTATCCCTAGAAACCAACTTTTCTATATTTCTTAAGTTAGATAAAGGATCAAACACAAGAAGGAACATGGATAATGAGAGGGGACTTTAATCTAATAACCTTATTGGGAGAAAAGAAGGGGGGAATAACGACCATGGACAGATTCCAGGAAGCTTTTAAAGACTTTGTGGAATAATGTCAACTAGTAGATATAGATACTAGAAGTGGATGGTACACGTGGAGCAACAAGAGAGGAGGTACACACCATGTGGCATATTGAATACAAAAATATATGGTCTCACAGGATATAACTAGAGGGAAAGGAGAAATAAATGCCAGTTTCCTACCAGCAGAAGGATCCGACCACTGTCCCATAAGATTACAATGGGATTGGTCAGAAGACCCAATCAAGAAACCTTTCATATTTGAACAATTCTGGGTTGAAGAAAAATAATTCAGGGAGTTTTTATGGAAATGGTGGCAGGAATTGAAACCCCCTAGGACAAGGATGTATCAATTCCAGTAGAAGTTGAAGGCTCTGAAAGCCAAGATATGCACGTGGAATAAAGAAGACTTTGGGAATATATTCCAGGACAAGAAAAGGTTGAGTGCAAACCTTGAAGACATTCAAAAAAAGGTCATGGAGGAAGGAGAGGGAGAAGAATTCAAAAAATAGGAGAAAGATCTCCTCACTCAACTCAAAGTATGGGAAATATAGGAGGACATTTTTTGGAATTTTTTTTTGAGAAACTAGTGGCTTCAAGAAGGGGAAAGGAACACCAAATTCTTCGACAACATGGTAATCCAAAATCACCAAAGATCGAATATTCACAAATTAAGGAAGGTCGATGATGACCAGGTAGAAACCAGGGGGTAGAGAGAGGAAGAATCGATCCAACATTTTAAGGGAATCATGACTGAAAACCAAGGATATAGACATCAGGATATTGAAAGGATAACTAGAATTGTGCCTAGGATTGTCAACCGAGAACATAACGAAATGATGACTAAGCCCATTGATATTGAGGAGGTACAAGAGGAAATGAACTAGATGGCTCTGGGAAAAGCACCAAGACTAGATGGTTTCATGACCAATTTATTCCACCACTTTTGGAACCTATTTAAACAAGAGGTGTTAGAACCTAGTTACCACCAGTGCTAAATTGTTGAAAATATCTTGCAGATGGGTTAGATTTTTTTTCGGCTGAACAGTTGGCAAGGGAGTGGGCCAAGTGGAAGAAGAATAATGTCTAAAAATTATACATGATATGACCTTGAAGGACAAAATTAATATTCTACAGGTTATACGCCGGTAGGATTAAATGGCATGGATGCATAGCAGAAGCAGATTGACAACTGAGGAATATTTCATTGAGGAAAACATACATGGTTTGTAAAGCCATGGAAGATTGTGAAATATGCTATGTCCTTCAGGTTTCAATGGCCAATATCTGTGTTATATTTTTATCAATCAAGCTACCATTATGATCTAAGGATCTTTAACTGAGAGAATAACATGCACAACAATCAAACATAAGCACAACACAAGAGACAAGAGACACAAAGAATTTTCCTTGGGGAAACCATAAAGGAGAAAACCCCACAACTTCCTCAGAGATAGAATTAGCACTACAGGTAAAACCAAAAAACAATAAGATGATCTACCGATAGCAGCAGTCTCTCTCTCTCACACTAAGAGAGATTAACCTCTCTCACTCATGCACCTCAATGAGTGAGTGTGTGTATGAGAATGATAAATAGAGAGGCTCTCACTCTCTATTTATATTCTTCCATTCAGTTGGAACCCACTCCAACATGTCAGCCTTACTTAATAATTACTTACTAGAGACGACATCTCTAGGAGTCTCTAATAACCCTACTGCCCCACCACTTGTGGGTACTTTGCCTCCTTTGACCAATAGGAGGGTAAAAAAATGGTGGGGACTATTTCCCCGACTTACAATGACTCACCTAGGGTATACTTCACTAGGATAGTCTAATAACCCAAGGGCCCCACAACTACGGGAACTTTAACCCTTGACCAATACGAGGGTTACCCACAATGACTTGACATGACTTTCTCATTATAGAAAATTCTCAGAATAAAAATTGGGGTATGACATGACTCAAATACATTACAATACATCTCAGAATAAACATCAAGTTACAATACATAAGAAATAAGGATGAATACATTCTGAAGTTACAATTACATCAACACTCCCTCTTAACTAGGAAGGTATTCTCTCGACACAATTTATTAGCACAAGTATTCTTCTCTATATCATCTGAATCATCATCAACTTCTCATCATCTTCATCTTCAAGTCATCTTCATCTTTAGATCATCTTCATCTAGATCTAGATCATCACTCGATCTAGATCATCATCACTGGATCTAGATCATCACTTGATCTGGATCATCATCATTGGATCTGGATCATCTCTCGATCTAGATCATCACTGAACATCATCACTGGATCTGGATCATCACTGCTGGATTTTTATCATCACTTGATCTAGATCATCACTGCTAGATCTGGATCATCACAAGATCTGGATCTCTCAGAGTCATCATAACTGGATCTGGATCATCTCTCAATATGGATCTTCTCTGGTCATCATCATGTGTGCTATCTCATGATTCTTCTTGTCATAGGAAGTTCTAGAGATCCATCCTTCTTTCATGCTGGGTGTATTCCTACCTCCTCGTAGGTCTTTGGTAGACCTTATATTTGACCTACTCATCAGAATGGCCAGCACTCACATCTGACCTACTAGTCAGAAAAGCGGTAGCCCTTATATTTAATCATATAGGACCTAATCCTATAGTCACATTAGAATGGCCAGCACTCACATCTGATATACTCGTCAAAAAGGTGGTAGCCCTTATATCTATGTAGGAGCTCATCCTACACTAGAATGGTGAGCACTCACATCTAACCTACTCATCAAAAAGGCATAGCACTCACATCTGACCTGGTAAGAACCAAATCCTACACCCTTGTCAGAAAGGCATGCACTCACATCTAACCTGGTAGGAACCGAATCCTACGCCCTTGTCAGAATGGCCCCTATTCCCAGACTAAGCTACCTAGTAATGGACCAGGTGCCTCCACTCTCCCAGAGAGCACACTACTACATTTTGATACAAAATCCGACGGAAAAATATGACGGCGCATGGATTTCTCTTTTTAAACTTACCAAAAATCACAAGGATAATTTTTTTGTTGTTGTAAATGTTCCCATAAGCGTCGCTTAAGCTGTTTTCATTATTGTCATTTAAGCGATAGTGTAGTTTAAAATTTAATCTAAATTAAAGGTCGGATAACCGACGCTTGACATTTAATCGACGGTAAGCTATGTGTCGCTTAACCGACGGATTTAAACACTGTCGGATAACTGACGGAAGCCAACCGATGCTTAAAAAAAATCATAGTGTCGTACATGCGACAGAGCAGTGTCGAAAATCCGACAATACTGCCATCGTCTTTTTGGTCAAAATGTAGTAGTGGCGGTAGTAGCCCTTACATCTAACCTACTCATCAAAATGGCCAGCACTCACATATGACATGGGAGGAACCTAATCCTTTAGCCATGACAGAATGGCTCATCCCTTACATCTGACCTGCTCGTCAAAATGGTGGTAGCCCTTATATATGACCTACTCATTAGAATGGCCAGCACTCACATCTGACATGGAAGGAACCAAATCCTCTCACCATAACAGAATGGCTCAGTCCTTATATCTGACCTGCTCATCAAAATGGCTATGGATCTTAGCACTCATATCTGTCATGGAAGGAACCAATCCTCTCACCATAACATAATGGCTCAGCCCTTATATCTGACCATGGAAGGAACCAATCCTCTCACCATGTCAGAATGGATATGGGACTCATCACTTTCCCTTGGAGGAAACCTCGATCTGGAGAACACCAAGATTCTCCCTAAAGTACTTGAACTTCACCCTGGCCAATGGTTTTGTCAACACATCAGCTATCTGTTCCTTCGTAGCAACATATTGGAGCTTCACTACTTCCCTCTACACCATATCCTTGATATAGTGATACTTGATCTCGATATGCTTCGACTTGTCATGAAACACTAGATTCTCTGACAACTTCACACAACTCTAGTTGTCACAGTGTATACAAGTAGCATCCATCTGGAGATCAAATAAATCAGACAATAGCTTTCATAGCCATACTGCCTCACAACTAGCTAAACAAGCTACAACATACTCTGATTCAACTATACTCAATGCCACACAGGATTGCTTTCTACTAAGCCAAGAGATCACACATGATCCCATACTGAAGCAACAACCTTAAGTGCTTTTCCTATCGATGGCACTGCCTACCCAATCTGAATCAACATAACCCTCCAGTTTAATCTTATAATTCACATCATACTTGAGCCCATAATCAATTGTACCCCTTAGGTACCTTAGATTATGCTTTGCAGTAATCAAGTGAACATGTCCCGGATCTGTTAGAAACTGGCTCAAGGTGTTCACAGCAAAGCAAATATCTAGTCTCGTGTTCGTCAGATACATCAAGGACCCAATCATCTGACGATACATTGTAGCATCAACCATCTTTGATGAAGCATCACTTAATAGCTTTAGGTTCGATGCCATATGTGTGGTCATGCAGTCCATCATCCTGAACCTATTCAATATTTCTACTGCATACTTTCCTTGTCCACACCTCCATGCCTAGAAAAAAATGCATCGACATATAACAAGAGCATCACTGGTCTTCTTCCTTCAACCTTGAAGCAAAGTTTGGAATCCACGTTACTCTTAGTAAAGCCTAGAGTCATTAGTAATCTACCCATCATGTCATACCATGTTAAACCTTAAGATATTCTGTAGTCACTCCCTCTAAAGTGGAGAATCATACTCCCTGTCTCTTGCGTACTCTATGCACTAAAACATTATGTACTAGAGTGACAAGTAGCTTCCTATGCTACTAAGATTCTATGTATCCATCTAGTGTATAGAATTTCATATTCAACCTTGTAGAAAAGGCTAAAATCTTCATCAAATTCATCATGTATGTGTTTCAATTCTTACTGGATACAAATGTCTCTTCGTAATCTATGCCTTCTTTTTCTGAGAATCCTTGTGCTACAAATCTTGCTTTGTATCCCACGATGTTTCCATCTACTGCATGATGGAGCTATGAACTTCCCTTCACGTATTGATACTGCATCCTAGACATCATTCTTCTTGAACTGGTCTTCCATTACTTCTTGGTTACTTCTTCATGGATAGAAGGTTCTGTATCAATGATGTCGCTGTATTCGTCATATTCATCTTGAAATGTCGTCACTTGTTCTTCACAACAAGTCTCATCCTTCTTTGCTTGTAGGAGATTATGTATGCGATCTTTCCTACAAGTCAAATGCATTTGTATGGTTAGAAACATTTCATAAGGAATATTCATATTGGAAAATTCTTATGCATAAATATATGATCATGCAACTACTTTCAGCCAATACAACATTCGTCCATATCTCATGAAACTTTCTAGATGCCTTCCATCTCTACCAGGACAACATTGAGATTATGCACTAATCCAATATGTCAGCAAAGAGGTTTGATTCTAGATAAGTAGAAATGGAGACTTTGTATAGCACCATGAGCTACTTACCCATCACATGCATATTTGTAGTATACTTTTGTTAATGCAAACATCCTATCATGCATAATACATCAACTGAATATAAACAAATGCATAACAAAACAATATCATAAAATGGCAATTGAATAGTTATCTTTATTTGTTTCATGGGTATACTCTTTCTTGAGTCTTTAGCTTCAACATCTTCTTCATTCATAATAGCATCGTTTCTTATCCAAATGCTAAGGTGGATAAGAAGTTCTTCAAGATTTGAGATCTTCATATTCCTCACCGCTTGAGGGATCTTCTTTGTATGGTGAGAGCTTGATCTTCAGTTTCTTCCATATTCCCTTCTCTTCTTATGAATCGAGCTTCTTCTTCTTCTCGGAGTCTGCTGAAAGTAATTAATTCCTTCTGGCACACATTCTTCAAATGAATGAATCCCATGATCCTGGGAGACCATTCAAGGTGGATATCACGACTTCTACATTCTTCACTTCTTCTTTTATCGCTTCAAGTTGTTCTTTGATTTGAGAGACCCCTGTAAAGTACGACTGTATGGTCTCTGCATTCTGGATCTTCACTTCCTTCAATTGGTTTCTTAAGGTCATATTTTGATTTATGTTCTTCCCTTCAAATATCTTGGTCAAGGAATCAAACATCATCAATGTCTTTAGGGAAGACACTTGTGGTACAAGTTGATCTGTGACTTAATCAACCATGATCTTCTTGGCCTTGACCAAGTTCTTCTTGTGTAAGGATTCTAGCCTCATTTCCCTCTGGAACTGGAACCTCTCTACTCATGTAGGTGTCCAATTCATTTTCTTCAGAGAGATCATATACTTCCATGGTTGGAATTTTTCAACTTCACCAAGCTTATCATCAAGCTGATGTGATAGATCACTTTGAAATTAGAACCTCAAATGGAAATAGAAAAATATTAGATCTTACCGTTTTGAGGTGTCCGTCCTAGTTTTGGAGCTGGCTGATCTATGGTTTGTCACAAAAATCCTAATTTTCAAAACTTGGAATCTTTCAAATATTATTGGATAGACAGATATCTCCCTTTAAATGGAGCTGTCCAATGTACTCCTTTTCTGAAAACAATGGAGGGAAACTCCCGCAACAGGAAGCCCTAGTTTTCTAATTTCTTCTACATAAATTCATGTTACTGTTTCTGTGATATCTCCTAAATTACTGCTCCTATGTGTCTGAAATTTTTCACTAAGGTAACCTCACATGTCCCTCATCTAACACCATGGGTTTCATCAGAATTTGTTTCACCAATTGAGATTTATGATCCTTTTCCCAAGGTGACCTGTTCCAGGACTATTTAGAACAATGAAGTTGTATGGACTTCCACATGTCACTGGTTCATCTTCTGAGTCTGATATTCAGATTACAGAGCATATAGTCTATGAAATTTCTTGAACATCTTCAATAATTCCATTTGGAACTCTGTATCCCAAGATATTGCAATTCTCCCCAGGTGTCATGTTTAGGGATGAATTCTGGAAGAGGCTGGAACCCTAACTTGGAGGGATCATATCTCCCATAATATAGTGAATATCAGGCTGCATTTGGTACCAAAATGTACATCAATATGTTTTATTCATCCCTTGCAATTTGTAGCTCTTGATCCTTCTCCAATATTAGAATATAGCGAATGTACCAAAACTTAGCAGTTTTAGTATTTAGGGTTTTTCTAGCTTGGGGTCAAACTAGGGTTTGACTTTCCTCGAGTTTCACCCAACCAAATTTCTTGATATAGGTCTCTAAAATTCAGTTTTGATGAGGAGAACAATCCTATGTTGGGATCACTCAAAAATTTCTCTTTTGTAGAAAGCCCTAATTTCCGCATCGAAAACTGAAAATGCTCGAAATCGAATTCCGCTTCGACAGAAAGATGTGCCCTTCAATGGAGAGTCAGCCTAGCATACTTTTGCTAATGGATTGTGGAGAGAGACCCAAAAATAAAGAATCCCTAGCTTCTACAGTTGCAAAATTTCTTCTTCTTAGGTTAGCTCTAATACCATGTTAGATTTTTATCATCCAAGCTACCATTATGATCTTAGGATCTTTAACTGAGAGAATAACATGCACATCAATAAAACATAAGCACAACAAAAGAGACAAGAGACACAAAAATTTTCCTTGTGGAAACCTTAAAGGAGAAAACCCCACAACTTCCTAAGAGATATAATTAGCACCAAAGGTAAAACCAAAAAACAGTAAGATGATCTACCAACAGCAGCAGTCTTTCTCTGACACACTCAGAGAGCTTCTCCTCTCTCACTCATGCGCCCCAATGAGTAAAGTGTGTATGAGAATGATAAATAGAGAGGCTCCCACTCTCTATTTATATTCTTCAGTTCACTTGGAAGCCACTCCAACATTTCGGCCTTACTTAACAATTATTTACTAGAGCCAACATCTCTAGGAGTGTCTAGTAACCCTAGTGCCCCACCACTTGTGGGGACTTTGCCTCCTCTGACCAATAGGAGGGTAACACAATGGTGGGGACTATTGCCCTAACTTACAATGACTCACCTAGGGTCAATTTCACTATGATAGTCTAATAACCCAAGGGCCCAACAACTATGGGGACTTTAACCCTTGACCAATAGGAGGGTTACCCACAATGACTTGACATGACTTTCTCATGATAGAAACTTCCTGGAATAAACATCGGGGTATGACATGACTCAAATACATTACAATACATCTCGGAATTAAAATCGGGTTACAATACATAATAAATATGGATGAATACATTCCGAAGTTACAATTACATCAACAATATGTAGATGTTTAAGATATACAGTGAAAGAGGACTTCGTGGTGAAAATTTGCTCTAAGGTTAAAACATGTCGGAGCTGCGAAATGTTGCAAGGCCCTCACAATTCAGCAGCCAATATCGAAGGAGGTTGACGATCTACGGTTGATAGAAATTTTGTGGTGGAAACTTGCACGGAGGATAGGAAATATCGGGGCTGCAAAATGATGGTAGACACCATAGTTTTGAATGATCAAGATCTAGTAGAATTCAGATTAATAGTTCATATGGATTTCACAATGACGAGGTGCATGGAGTTTGGAAGGAGGAAACACTGTGAAATTTGGTAGGACCCCACTTTTTGGACGGTGAGGATTGTGGCGCTCATTGGATAAAAGGATTAGATTTATTTTACGATAAGTATATGCACTAAGATTAGAAAGGTAAAGGAGTGTGAAACCGTGTAAAGGTCCAAATTGTGGAACAACTGATATTTCCTGCAATACATATCTACAGCTGTGGTTTATTTCACACAACCAAAGGTGCGGGGGGAAAAAGGACTCATGCAGCTGCGAAATAGAGACGGAGCATGGACCAATATGATGTTGCAGAGTTCACTTGAGAGAATAAAACCGTTATAGAAGTTTTGAGACATTAGTTTCAATCAAGCGAGCTTGAAAATCAAACGCTACCTTGCCATTTTTTATCCGGTGCGTCTGTTGTTGGAATATATTATATTACTTGGAAGGTAATAATGTCTTTGTATTATGTCGGAAGCTATCTACAATCTTATGTAAAAGAGTAATACATTTAACCCATGGTTATATGGTGTTTTATTTACTTGTGTAGAGTATTTGTCCATGGTATTGTATTAAGAGATGTTATTTTGGAGAATTATATTATCCCACATGCAATATGTGAGAGTAATTCCTCCTCATCTCTTAGTATATAATAGGGTCACTTGAGTCTTTACATATCATGTATTCTTGATGTAGTAGTGGTACTATTGTGACACTATTGTACATCATCTATATTCTTTGGGGTATTTGTACTTTGCTCTCTTCTAAGATTGGAGAATACATTCTGGAGATAATAGAAGACTACATTCCTGTGGATGTAACCCATTAGGGTGAACCACATATATCAGTGTTCTCTTATCATTTTCTTTTCATGTTCTTATCTTTTATGATATGTTGTTGGTTTCTTAGATAAGTTAACTAGTTTAGCTTGACTCTACTATTCTAACATGGTAACAGAGCGGGTTTCTATGATCTAGTACCTTCTATAGCTTTCAATCAATAACGTTTATCATTTGGGCATTGTCATTTTGTTGTAGATTTGCTTTCTATTTGGTAGCCATTAGGCTTATCTTTAGATCTCGGCATATTTTTGCCTTTTTTCTTTTTTACCCTAACCCTAACTTTTTGTGTAAGATTTTTGTATATTTTTTTCAAGGGTTTCTTGATGTTTTTTCTATAGATCTACATGATTTCAAGGCTCTCCTCAAGGAGATCTTCTTTCCGATTATAAAAATGGCATTTATAAAAAAGGGTCGTAACTTGGTCATTTTTTACCAGAATTTTAATTATACCTGTTTTTGGAATTGGGAACGCCATTTTGGATCCACCCACGCGACCAGAACATAAAATTGGGTATTTATGGGCTTCCTATCGGTAATAAAAATGGTATTTATACAAAAGGGTTGTAACTTGGTCATTTTTTACTGGTTTTCTTATTATAACCTGTTTTCAGTATTTGAGTAGCCATTCTGGATCCACATGCATTGCCAAAACAGAAAACTGAGCATTTCTAGGCTTCCTTTCGGTAATAAAAATGACAGTTATATTAAAAAGGCTCGTAACTTGGTCATTTCTTACTAGAGTTTTTATTTTATCCTGTTTTTGAAAATGGAAAAGCCCTTCTGGATCCACCTACGTGACCAGAACAGAAGACTGGGCTTTTCTGGGCACATTCTTTTCACAGGGTTGTAAGTAAAAGTTTCTCTTTTCTTTACTGTTTTTCTACTTATGTTTTTTGCAGATTCAGATCAGTACAGTAAAGTATTTAAGTTTTCTATTATTCATTTTTTTTCATTTAGGTTTGCTTCTAATCATGTTTATTAAGATATTATTTCTTGTTCTTGCTATATATTTGTCTCACATTTCTATATGGAAATATTGGCATCTTTTAAGGATATGGATCTCTAGTATTTTGTCATGATGATAGCTATAAACCATCTAATTCTTAATATTTTTTAAATATACTTAATAATTAATTTGTTCTTTTCTTTGTTTTGTTTATAAAAACAATTTTATAAGAACGATCTCATATGTGCTATCTAGTGATCATTATTTACTTTATTTATATGTTATTGCTGACCTTTTGTGCAAAAACAATTTCATTCTTTTATAAGTAATATATTTATGATCATTATATGCTCTTTCTAATTAAATTCTTAAGTAAAATCATTTTAATCTATGTGATATCATATTTTTTGGCTTGTCATAAGTTATTTAATTGGGATATAATTTCTTTTTCATGTATTGCAGAGATTGTATCTAGTTCCTATGCTATTTGTCTCTAACATTCCAATATGGAAGCATTGACATTTCCAGGGCATTTTGTTTCTTGCATATTTACATATTTTTAACAAGAAATGAACCCATGATTAAGACCATTAATGACTTGTCATTTCATAATTTTTTATAAGTGATATCATGAGTTGATCATAATTTGCTATATGTTGATCATATTAAACATTTTAATTTATCTATATCTCATGTCATGTTTATTTCGATCATCTTTTACTCAATATTTATATGGCTTTGAGAAATCCTTAAATCTTGAACTATTTATCACAAGCACCTTGTTCCTGTTGCAATGAGATTTCTATTCTTATGATTGCATAGGTTATTTTGTTCCTACTTGTCTCTAACTTTCCTATATGGAAGCATTGGCATTTTGAGGGCATTTATCTCTTGCATATTAACATCATACTAATAAGAAATGCACCTCTGCTTCAAATTAGTTGCTTGATGACTAAATTTTCATATATTTAAGTGAAATATTTGGCTCATTATTTATATGCTGTGGCTGACACTTAATGTGTAAAAGTAACTTCATTTTCCTTAATGAGCAAGTTAATCTTTTATTTTATCATATTATGTTTCCATTCCTTTATATGATGTTTGCTAAATTTGGTATATAAGCATTTTCATTTATGTATGAGCAATTTTGTTTTATGATCTTTATATGCTTTAATCTTGAAAGTTATTGTGCCGATAATTTCTCTGTTTATGATTTCACCTTATTCCAAAATTAATGAAGCACCATCTTCTACTCTTAAAGTCATGATGTTCATCTTTATGATATCATTGTTGATGTATAAACCATTGGGGTCTTGTTTCTTCAGTGTTTGAGGTCTTCTACAGATATTTATATTGCACCTTGATTGGAAGAATGTCTGCTATCAGCATGTGTATTGGCCATTTATTTTTCTTGTACACTGTTGTGGTGTTATTAGCCACATGTTCTATTGTATAGGCCGTCAAAATGTATCTGTACACTGGTGTGGGTGTTATATCAGAGTTCTTCAGCTATCATGTATTGTTGTGATGATTATTGTGGTGATATTGGCATCTTGCAATTGGATTACATCACATGTTCTCTCCTTTTTATTGTTGGGTCTTTCATCATACAACCTGGTTTGTGTGCACTTTCATGATTTAGTGAGAACCAGTTGTTCATCGTCAAATTCCATCAGCTGAAGTGTTCTTCTTTTTTAGCTTTGGTTCTTCTGGAAGTTGTCATCAAGAGGGAGAAATAATGACTCCTTCCTTCCTTAGTGTTAGTGTGGGCCCTTCTCGCAACCATTATTAAGGGGGAGTGTTGAAATATATTATATTCCTTGGAAGGTAATAATGTCTTTGTATTATGTCAAAAGTTGTCTACAATCTTATGTAAAAGAGTAATACGTTTAACCCATAGTTATATGGTGTTGTATTTACTTGTGTAGAGTATTTGTCCATGGTATTGTATTAAGAGATTTTATTTTGGAGAATTATATTATCCCACATGCAATATGTGAGAGTAATTCCTCCTCATATCCTAGTATACAATAGGGTCAAGTGAGTCTCTACATAATCAAGTATCTCGCTGTAGTAGTGGTACTATTGTGACACTATTGTACATCATCTATATTATTTGGACTATTTGTGCTTTGTTCTCTTGTAAGATTGGAGAAGACATTCTGGAGATAATAGAAGACTACCTTCCCATGGATGTAACCCATTAGGGTGAACCATGTATATTGGTGTTCTCTTGTACTTTTGTTTTCATGTTCTTAACTACCATCCCATGGATGTAACCCATTAGGGTGAACCACGTATATCGGTGTTCTCTCGTCCTTTTCTTTTCATGTTCTTATCTTTTATGATATGTTGTTGGTTTCTTAGACAGGTTAACTAGTTTAGCTTGAATCTACTATTCTAACATCTGTTACCCCATATTTCCTATTTTGTGTGAAAATCATGGTGAACATGCCACCTCAGGAGTTTGTTAGGATTTTCAAACGATGGTTTGATGTTGATTCCTAATTTTTAAACTAATTTGACTCTATTTCAAGGTTGGTCTCAGGATCCCATGAAACTAAACAATCCACCCTACATAGAGGAAGAAAGGGTTGAAAAAAATTCATTCAGAAGCATTCTTCTTTGGTTTTTATATCTCTATAAACTTTATTGGAAGTGTTAAAGAAAATCATTCTTCTTCGTTTATGAGATTCATCACATTCTTCCTCATTTCTAAGATTCATCATGATTTTTTGCATTCAATTTGTGTTTCATGTTTGCATCATTTTCATTACTATGATTTCCTACTAATGTTCTCTAGATTGTATATGTGGAATTCGTTTCATTAATCGCTCCTTGTATCAGATATCACATTTGTAATGTGTCTATGATGACTGTTCTAGAATTCATCCTTGTTAGATGCTCCATTTCTACCATTTTCCTTATTTGTTGTTGATGCTAAAGGTAGTGCAAGGGATTCATCCATAGATAGGTTCCTCTTGCTCCATTGGGATTCCTCCTATTTCTTCTACCACCCTTTAAATATATTTGAATGGATGTTACTCATAATTTTCCTCATAGCATAAAGGAAAAACCCCTCTCATTTTCATTATAATATCCTTAATTGATTTAGGTTGTGAGAGTCCATTGCCCAATGTTATTTCTGGCCTGTTTGTTTCACCATCTTTAAATCTGCAAATATCTTGTTTCCATCTATCATGTTCCCATTTCGAGAGGACCAAGAAGTAGATTGAACCCCATGGATCCTAGTGACATATTGAATAAAATAATTAATAAGGGGTTAAGATGAGGCAATTAATTAATTAATTAGGAGTGTGCATTTAAATTTATCCATAGTTACTACCCACTTGGAATAAATAATTATGGAGCATTTAATATTATTGGTGCAATTAATATTTTTATTAATTATGTAATTAAATGATGTGGAAATAAACTTTCCAAGTTAAGTAAGCACTAGATTCCAAAAATGTTGCCAAAAATTAGAAAAGAGGAATACTTCAGGAAAAGCAGCATAAATCTAGAAAGCAGGATAAAATAGGAAAAGCAGGAAAGTATGAAAAGAAGGAAAGTTCAGAAAAGGAGGAAAGTAAAAAAAAACAGGAAAAATAAGGAAATCCAAAGCAATGAAAAGAAAGGAAAGTATGTCCACTCATGGGTGACCTATTCTCACAGGTCACCAAGCCAAGTAACTTGCTCAACATGTCAACATTAATTATATAAAAGAAGTATTCCAACTCCATTATTCAATTTTTATGTTTTGATATTGTATTTATGCTATGTGAGCATACTCTTTGAGTGTTGTGCCTTAGACCATTGGGTGATGATCCTCAAACCCCTCCTCCCTTCTCTTCCATTTCCCTTTCTATCTATTGCAGGTATATGGAGTGCTAAGGTTAGCTAGTGAAGATTATTCTAGAAGTAATTTGTAGCCTCCATAACCTACAATTTGAGCTCCAGTGAATCCCATGCCTCACTTATGCTCACAACCCTCTTCCAGTGAGGATTCGAGCCTCCTGCCCATAATTTTGAAGCCTTATTTTTATTTGTCAGTCTATCATATGAATTATGATGTATGAATAGATTATAACTCTATTATTTTACTGCCTCAAGTCGAAATAACTCAGTCATTAAATATTACCTTCTTTGTTTGACATTAAAAGAATTCTTTATCAACATATTGGGGGAATTTGATGAAGTTCATTGCAATAAAGATTATATGAGGTTGTGTGTTGAAATATTGTAACTTTGAAGAATATTCTATATGTATCTTTTTGTGGTCCCCAATGGTCCTATAGGGAGAACCACTTGTATTACTTTGTACCCCGATGCTCCTAATCAGAAGAACTAATAAGAGTCATGAGGTAGTCCCCTCTAATTGTAAAGGTGGGTCATTAGCACCCTAGTGTGGTTACTTGAGCCTACATGTGTAACTTGAGCCTACATGACTTAACTCGAGCCTACATGTAGAATGAGTTATCTTAAGTGAATAGATGAATATAAATAGATGTGTAGCACTCCTCATTTGGAACACACACTCTCACTTGTGTAGCGCATTAGTGGAGGAGAGAGAAGTAGCTGGAGAAGGAGGAGGATCAGGCTTTGATCTCCTTGTTGGTTTTATCTTTTACATTTTGGGGCATCTATATTGAGGAAGTTTTTGCTGGGTTTTTCCCTTTAGGGTTTTTCCAGGATAAATATTTGTGTTCCTTTTGTATGGTTATGCTTGTCTATCTTTCAGTGATCCTTTTTATATGTTTTTGTTATGAAATTGAAATGAAATACTGATGATCTAGCTTAGCATATGAAAACTTAACATTGTGGGAGTGATTAAGTGGATTATATATGTTTAATGGATTCTTATATATCTTTGTTATATTTCATATTAGTACAGAAAGTAGTCTGCAATTATTTATCTGCTTAATTTCATACCCTAGCTAGAAAGCTAGTATTAAATATATAGTTTTGCCATTTCTTGCATAAACATCGTTCTGCTCACCCAAAAACTGATCACTAAGTTCCTATGGGTCACTGACAGACTTAGTTTCCCATACATAACTATAGAACCTATTTTTATCATGGACGTACTTTATTTTAGGATCCTCCATTGCGCAGGATCTCCCTAGGACAAAAATGCCAAAAATCCCAAATTCACCCAAAAATCCCTAGAAATTTCTAGAACTTCCCCAAAGTGTTATAAATAGTACATAACCTTAATTTATTACTTAACATCACCTCTAAAACTTACCTAATACTTTGTTCGAAAGATGGATTGAGATTCCCTAGTTTCACGGTTTGGTGACCTAGGAGCATGAAAGTAAGTTTTCGTGGAGCGGATTCCAAAATATCAATATTCCCAGATCTAAATGTGTTAGGGGAATGGATTTCCAAATATTCACTCACTCTTTATTGATATCCTCTTCCCACTCTACCTCTGCAAAACTTCCCCACCTGAAACCTTGATTTCCCTACTCTGTCAATGCACCGAATGGTAGATTTTGTAAATCAAAAAATTTAATATAAATTTGTAGAAGTGATTAATATTTTGATCTATACATCAGATCAGGGATATTACAGTGGTCTCATATCTCTTTCCTCAGATCATCACATGGAAAGAAATCTCTCGGTGAATAAATTTGCAACCATGTCATACTATGAGGATGACTATGATAAGCAGTATAAAGAATACTGCACAAGATATGAAGAAGAAGAAATCCTTTGTGTTGATAGAGGCATACTAAAACATGAATACGATGAATACTATTGGACATCAAATGGGGAAGAGATCAGATTTGATTCTCAAATGGTTAATAAAAACTTGACAGAGATCATTGAAGCATGTGAGAACATGCCTCACTGCTACAAGGACTATCTAGCTTTGGGTATGAATATTTGTGCAAACCTTTCTTTTGGAGATTATATATATTTCAAGTATGGATTCTGGCCCAAGCATTATTATAAGCATTCTTTTAAGATCAGAAATCCATCCAGAGAGGAACCGAGTTGTTCCACCTCTCTAAGAATAAAAGAAGAAGAAGGAACCAAAGGTGAATATTCCTCAAAGCCATTTGCTTCTGCATATTCAAGATTTATGAGTTTGTTTGGTTTTTCTTCAAACAAAGATTATGAATATTGTGACATGAGTACCCCTAAATATGAAAAATTCTCAAGTTTCTTGGAGGAAAATAGAAATGAGGAAGAGGCAGATATCCATAAATTGAAGTGCAAATCACCACAATGTGGTTGCATAGGAGGAGAAGTTGAAGAGGAATGCACTTCAAGCTTCTTGGTGGGTGCTCTTCATATCACTGCTCAATATGTGGCCTTATGTATGGCTGAAGATACATCTTTTGGATCAGGTCTAGAATATGATTACAAATCATAGTTAGAGTCACCTCAAGAGCCACATACAGAAGAAGAAATCAAGGCCACACTGCTAGGGTGTGAAGCAGAGGAATCAGTGCGTGAAAAAGCCATCATAATTCCACCATATAAGGAGGATAACATGACACATGGCGAGTTAATAAATTCTCATTTTTTATGTGTCATTGTGTAAACGTGATATGGCAGCCACTTCCAATGAAAAGTTTAGAATGGTTGAGCCCCCTAGTGACGAGGTTCAGAATTTTGGTGTAAAAAATGAATGCAGTATGAAAGATGAAACTTTGAGAGAATATCTTTCTGGTGCACCAAGGATGAATGAGATCTTAAGTTGCAGCCCAAATTATGTTGTCGAGGACTTAAAATATGAATATATTGCAGCAACAACATATGGATCAGATTTCAAAACCTCGAGTGCATTGCATGAAATTGATCTGGTGATGGAAAATGAAGAGGAACATCTACAAGAACCTCATCTTCTTGCAAGGTTGTTGAATATGGATGAACAGAAGATCTAAGAGGCCTTGAAAATTCTGCATGACAATCATGCTTCAGTTTCAAAGATGTA
This sequence comes from Pseudotsuga menziesii, assembly GCA_001517045.1. Taxonomy (NCBI): domain Eukaryota; kingdom Viridiplantae; phylum Streptophyta; class Pinopsida; order Pinales; family Pinaceae; genus Pseudotsuga; species Pseudotsuga menziesii. Next base: position 30,681 of record LPNX010126911.1, on the reverse strand, counting down.
TTGGGAAGCCGCTTTAATTGAATACCAATCTTCCCTTGAAGCCATGGAGAATATCTAGAAAGCAATGTCCACAATCAAAGGAAATTTGTCACAATTGATTTTAGATGAAAATGACATGTGTGAGCTTGTTTATTTATTGCGGGAAGCATCACTGCATGATGAAGAAAGTATTTTCATATATGAAGAAGAGAACTACAAGCTCAAAGGTTATTTGTTGGCTACCCAAGATTCTTTGAGATACACTCAAAGTTCCTTCTTAGAATCACAAATGAACATAGAACAATTCCAACAAGAGTGGAAAGAAATGATTGAATCCTCAATCTTTCCCGAGAGTCATCCCTTTTGGGTAAATGGCATGAAAAAATCCATGGAGGAACCTCATGAGTGGGTGGACCATGAAGATCACATTAGAGGAAATTTGGGGTCTAAAATGGGCCTTACAATAAAATGAGCCAACAATAAATTCTTGTGAGCTGAAATTCAAGAACCAATAGAATTTCAATAAAATGAGTCAACCATAACACTCAAATTGACATATTTGTCATAAAAAACTACTTTTTTGTTTGTATTTTCAACCTATATCCCTATGGTTTTACTCAAATTTCAATTAGGAGGAACCCTTGGATGCAAAATTTAATTTCACATCCAACAAGTACCCGCACTGCATACTTTTGATGGACTTCGCTACCCCAAAAACAAGAAATACCTGAAAAAACTGTGATGATGACATCATCATCATAGTTTTTTAGGTATTTCTTATTTTTGGCATAGCTAGGTCCATCAAAAGTATATAGTGTGGGTACCCGTTGGATGCACAATTAAATTATGTACCCAACGGGACCTCCTGATTGAAATTTGAGTAAAACCACAGGGAGATAGGTTGAAAATACAAACAAAAAAGTAGTTTTCGTCTTTCTTCATCCAAAATTAATAAATATTATTTTATTATTTTAACTATTATTTTATTATTTTCCTTAGGAGGCCCATTTTAGACCTCAAATTTCCTCTAATGTTCTATTCGTTATGTTCTTGAAGACTGTGCAAAACAGTTTTATGAGAACCAAGCACTTGATTTCTTTCCAATGAAACTTTAGTTGTTCCTTGAAGAAAATCACTCTCCCATGGAAGAGTGGGATGAGAGCACCCAATTTGGGCCAGAAAATAATAAAATATATGCAGCCATAATTCTGATTACTGAAGGTTGCAAACATGCAAAGAAGGTTCACAGTTGTTTCCCACATGTCCTAGATTCAAAAACACCAATGGGGAATGAACAATGGGTAAATATTTTTTTTTGGTTTGTGTTGCATGCACAACAGGGGGATCATGATTTGTCCCCATGGGAGATAGGTCCTATTGCAGAAGATATGGATGATTATAGATCATATAAATTAGCAATCAATATATCTGATTCATCCATTGGATGGTTGGATAGAGGAATTACTAAAGAGGAAAATCTGGAATGTAAAACTTTTATGTCTTATTGCAAGAAAATTGTTTTTAATCTTGTTGATTTTTCTATGATTTACAAGCAGTCAAAAAGGCATGTTTGTGCAACCACTTTTGACAAGAAGGCATCAGATCTACAAATAATTTTAATGTGTGGGTCAATTGATGGATTTTTGCACCCTTGGATCAATGGCAGAGAGTTGAGCCATTGAATGAAGAGGGGAGCACCTGTTGAGTTCCATAGAGACCATGATACCTCATTAGTTGAGGGAAACATGAACATGACTAATTTTGATACAAATTACTCTCTTTTGGAGCAACATTTTAGGACATGGGATCCTCACCCTTGTCACTTGAGTTTCATGGATAATACATTTGTTCCTTATGTGCATTGGTCACATGAGAACATTTCCCTTGGAATGGAAAGACTGGTGGAATTGTGGCCTCACTTTTTTTGGAGGAATATTTGGGGATGCATAGTCTTTCTTTGATTCATCCCTACATTGGAGAGTTTCATATCTTAATTGAGGGGCCCTCAAAGCTTCAGGTTTGTATTGGAAAGGATGATTTTCTAATATGTTGGTATCATGTTTTCATCTTTCCCAACATTTCAAATGATGCTTATTTTTTCTTGTTACTAATGTTTGGGGAGATGCAGCATGAGCAGTGGGATCTAGGAATTGTTTTTCTTAACATATATTGTTGGATGGTATTCCTATACATCAGGGTTCCATACAAGCAATGGGATCCTGGCATTTTTTTTTCCTTGGAGAATTTGTTTTCATGTTGGCATGATGGAGCAAGCCAACCCTCTTTTGCACCAGTTCATCTATGTTTCACTTGGTTTTAGTTTCCCACAAAGGGAACACCTCATTGGATGGACTTATAGTTTACATAGTAGTGGTATATTTTCATTTCTAATGTTCTTATGGGATCTTGGCACACTTTCCAGTTACTTCACTTGGATAGAAGTAAGCATGTCCAGTTACAGATGTAGTGAATATTTTCTTAGAGAGAGAATTATGATCAGAGTAGTGCAGCAAAAGCATGATGGACCTCTTGGGATACTTTGTTTGAGGACAAGAAATCTTGGGAAGGGAGGTATGTCATGTTCCCATTTTGACAACACCATGAAGTAGATCGAACCCGATGGTTCCTAGTGACAGATTGAATTAAATAGTTAATAAGGGGTTAAGATGAGGCAATTAATTAATTAGGAATGTGCATTTAAATTTATCCATAGTTTCTACCCACTTGAAATAATAATTATGAAGAATTTAATATTATTGGTGCAATTAATACTTTTATTAATTATGCAATTAAATGATGTGGAAATAAACTTTCCAAGTCAAGTATAGAGTCCAAAAATGTTGCCAAAAATGAGAAAAGAGAAATATTTCAGGAAAAGCAACATAAATCCAGAAAGCAAGATAAAATAAGAAAAAAAGGAAAGTAGGAAAAGTAGGAAAGATCATAAAAGGAGGAAAGTCAGAAAAGGAGGAAAAATAAGGAATGCAAAGAAAAGAAAGGAAAGGAAAGTATGTCCACTCATGGGTGACCTATTCTCACAGGTCACCAATCCAAGTAAATTGCTCAATAGGTCAACATTAATTCTATAAAATAAGTATTCCAACTCCATTATTTAGTTTTGATGTTTTGATATTGTAGTTATGCTATGTGAGCATACTCTCTGAGTGTTGTGCCTCAGACCATTGGGTGATGATCCCCAAATCCCTCCTCCCTTCTCTTCCATTTCCCTTTCTATCTATTGCAGGTCTATGGAACACTGAGTTCATCCATTGAAGCTTATTCCAAAAGTAAATTTCAGCCTCCATCACCTATAATTCGAGATCTAGTGAAGCCCATGCTTCACCTATGCTCACATCCCTCTTCCAGTGAGGATTCGGGCCTCCTTCCCATCATTTTGGAGCCTGCTTTGTAATGGTCATTATATCATATGAATTCTGATGTATGAATAGATTATAAATCTGTTATTTTAATTCCTCAAGTCGAAATAACTTAGTAATTAAATATTACCTTCTTTGTTTGACATTAAAAACTTTCTTTATCGGTATATAGGGGGAATCTGATGAAGTTCAGCGCAATAAATATTATATGAGGTTGTGGGAGTGATTGTGTGGATTATATATGTTAAATGGAGTTTTATATATCTCTTTTATATTTCATATCAGTATAGAAAGAAATATGATCCGAAGGGCTAATAGGATGCAAAGGTTAGTCAGAAATATTTCCTTCCTTACTAAAGGTGCTATTTCTGTTAGTGGTGTATTTGAACATTATAATTAGGAGTTCAGACTAGCCCTACCTAGAACTAAATATGAGTCTATCCTTTCTAACATGATCTATGATACCTTTGAATTTGATTTCCCCCACATTTTTTGGTCACCCCAGACCTCAGAGACTCTAAGAAAAGGTTTCGAACACTTTCCTCACCCAGAGTTCCATGCACTTACTACTAATTCAACCTTGTTAAATTCCACTATCATAAGGAAACCTGCTGCCTCATTTTTGCCTCCCAATGTTTCCAAGCAAAATCAGCCTTCATCTTCTCATTTCATAACTCACCACATTCCTGCAGTCCCTCACGATATACAAATTTCTATTACACCAGTATTAACCCCTCTTGTAAACCCGATTATACCTCCAAGTATGGTGAATAGGTTTTTCCCTCTTTGTATTCCCAATGCTTTTCATGACCTCCCTATGGGATACTCCAAGAGGCTCAAACAATTCAATGGAGATAGGGGGTATTCAACTAAAGAACACCTGGGATAGTTCTTAGATTGGATAGAACTAAAGGAGGTGTACTACAATGATGTCAAGGTTAGATTATTTTCCCAAAGCCTAGCTGGAGAAACCAGAAAATGGTACAAGAACCTCCCACATGACTCTGTCCTGAGCTATCAAGCCTTTGAATATGCCTTCAAGGATAAGTGGGAAGACCAGAAGAACCCTAAATAATATCTCTCTCAATATCATTCCATGAGGAGGAGGGAGAGTGAATTTGTTAAGGATTTTTCAGACAAGTTTATGAAAGTATACAATTCCATCCCTGCCTAGTTTAAACCTCCTATTGGTTCCTCCCAATTCCAATATGCCGAAGCATTCGATAGTAAGTTTACCTTGTGTCTTAGTGAAAAGAGATCAACCTCCTTAGCAGCTATGATGAAAGATTCCATAGAGGTGGAAGTAAACTTGACCACTGCAAGAAAGAATAAAATATTTACGGGAGAATGGAGAAGGGAGGATGGAGAATGGATAAGAGATAGAGGAGAAAGAAGAAAGGAAAAAGAACCTGAACAAACCTCTACATTCATGTCACGGGAAGAAAAAATAGACACAATACTGAGAAGCATGGAAAGGATGATGGAGAGACTCCTTGTGGATGGTAGACTTCCTCCTAGAGAAAATGAAGAACAACAAAATAGGAATTGGAATTATAGAAGGCCACAAGTTCTCCTGGACATGTAGAGAGACCAATGAAACCCTCCCGATCCACTTATCAAACCTCCATTTCAAGAAAATTATGTTGATCAGGATGGTGAAAATCAAGTTGGAAATGAAATCCATCAACTGGACACTGACTCTCCCACCACATTTCTCACCAAACAAGAGCACGACAATGCTTGTCTTGAAAGGGGAGAGTTTCCCCCAGACGAGACAGAGGATTTCAGGAGAGGATATCAGCTCATTTTCTTGGATGTGCAGATACATATTATCCCAAGAAACAAAGACATCCCTGTCATGAGAAATAAAGACATGGGAAACAAGGCCTCTACCAGCAAGCCTAAAGGTGACACACCCTCCAGGGAGGGCTCCAAAAATGTGCCAGAGCCCAAAGGGAAGGAAAGAAGAGAACATAATCCAAGAACTGCTGATCAGGGACAGACTTATTTCATCCTGGAGGTTGAAATTTTCACAATCAAGATCTCTATTCCTCTCACTGAATTATTGAAAAAATCTTAGTACCTCTCCAAAATTGCCACAGTATTGAAACCCCCAAGTGAAATATCTTCCATATCAAATCCCTTGAATCTTTAGGATGATAGGCCCACCATCCTATTTGGACCCCATGTTGATGATCCCTTTGATGAAGAAGTCCCCCCTTTTTATGTCAGCCTAAACATCCATAATGCTATCGTTCACAATGCCATGCTTAACTCAGAAGCCACAACCTGATGCCGAGAAGAATCATGGACAAATTGGGGTTAGAGGTAACTAGACCTTACAAATATCTATTTTCTTTTGACTCTAATAAAGTCAAATTCCTGGGATTGATCAAGGATTTTGTCATATCCTTAGCTCAAATCCCTGTCGAAACCTTGGTCAAGGATGTGGTTGTGGTTGACATCCCTCCCAAATTTGGAATGCTACTGTCAAGATCATGGGCAGCCAAAATCAAAGGTTCCCTCCATATGGACATGTCATACGCCACTATCCCTGTCTTTAGGATACATAGAAGGCTCTTCAGAGAGTATAAGTTTGCATATATAATCACTGATGCTGAGAGGCCACACAATCACCCCATATATTTGCTAGAAACAGAGATGGGGTCTGCCATCTTCATCATAGAAGGAGGTAAGGAAATATGCAGTTCATAGAATGCTACCTTCATTCCTGCTTAGCAGGAGAAGGAAGGGGTGTGGAATGTAAGCTTTGACGTATAAATGTGTAGAGAAGGGGAAGGAGCTGGAGTGTGGGTGAGACTCCTGGGAAGGAGAGCTTTGAATTACTCTTACAAGATATCTTTTTCTTGTACAAAAAATGAGGTAGAGTATGAAGATATGGTTTTATCCATCCAATTCCTGAAGGGTTTCCAAGTTAGGAGGGTAGTAGTACATGAGGAGTCTGAGGTGGTGATTAAACAATTGATAAGTGAGTATCAGGCTATACATCCTAGGATGAGGAGTTACAGAAATGCTTCCCAGGACCTTGTAGAATGCTTTGAAGATTGTAATTTTAATATGATGCCTAGATTACAAAATTGAATAGTTGATTCCCTAGCCACTTCTATGGCATCCTTCAAGGTCCCTATGCACCCCAGGTGGAAATATGAAGTCACGGTTGGACATAGGGCCTTTGTCTCAGATAATGTGAAAATATGGCAAGTCTTTGAGGATGACAATCAAATCCAAAATTTATTCACTCTCACTAAGGATTTTGAGTGGTCTACTATTGATGAAGAAAGTGAGTTTTCAGAGGAAGCTACTCCCATTCAAGCCAACTTGCAAAACTAGATTGCTGCTCCTGAGGAAATGACTCGAGAAAAGGAGGTTTCTCCTGTTTAAAATGATGATGGTGGAGAAATTGAGCAATCTTGGGAGCCAGAGTTACAGGAGGATGATGTACAACATAAATATGTAAACAATCTATGTGGCAAGGATATCCTGCATATGAAAGGTAACTTCATCCCCAGGGGTCTAGTCCCTTTAGAAAATATTTTTTATCCTAATGATGTGGCTAAAGATCCTCAATTGGTCCCAAGCTGTGAAGGTGTTGAGGATGTAAATATTGGGACCAAAGATCAGCGTAGGGTCATCAAGATATCAATAACCCTTTCATATGAAGCCTACCAGAAATACATCTCCCCAATGACTGAATACTCCAATGTGTTTTCTTGGAGCTATAGTGACCTCAAGGCCTATGATATAAGCATAATCCAACATACCATACCAATCAAGAAGGATGAAATGTCTTTCAAACAGAAGCTGATAAGGATGAATCTCAAACTGCTTCCCCTGATAGAAAAAGAGATTAAGAAGTTATTTGAGGCCAAAATCATTGTGGCCCTCAGATTCTGATGTTCGGCAGAAAAATCTAGTCCTTGTCAGGAAGAAGAATGAGGAAATAAGAATATGCATTGACTTCAGGAACTTTAATAAAGTTTCTTTGAAGGAGCATTACCTGCTTTCCAAGATGGACCATATCTTGTAGAGAGTAGTGGGTTCATAGAGGATCTCCACCCTGGATGGATTCTCAGGATATAATCAGATCGTGGTGCATCCAGAGGATTGGGAGAAAACAACCTTCACCACACCTTGGGGCACATTCATGTATGCTAAAATTCCATTTGGACTTATGAATGTAGGGGAAACTTTATAGCGAGCTATGGATCTAGCTTTCGTCGATGAAAAAGACAAAATATTGGTCATCTATCTAGACGATATCACTGTTTTTTCCAAATATTATGAAGAACATGATGCACACCTCTTGAGAATGTTCAGAAAATGCAGAAAGTTCGGCATCTCCCTGAATCCAAAAAAGTAATTCTTTTCTATGAAATAAGGGAAGTTGTTGGGACATATAATCTCTCTGAAAGGCATTAGGATAGATCTAGAGAAGGTTGAGGTGATCACCAAAATTGAGCTCCCTTGAAATAAGGTGGAGGTTAAGTCCTTTCTAGGAAAGGTAAATTTTATGAGAAGATTTATTGCTTCCTTTGCCGAAATAGTGAATTATATAACTGATATGCTAGGAAAAGATAAAGAAATCAAGTGGACTTCTGAAGCCAATAAATCCTTTGAATACATAAAGAAGGCCATATATGAAGCACTTGTACTTGCAACACCTGATTTTTATAAATACTTCCTCATATTTTCATTTTCCTCAAAGCACACAGTGGTAGGAGTATTTCTACAGAAGAATCATGAGGGTCATGAAAATCCCATTTCTTTTAATAGAAAGACCCTAAAAGATGCTCCCCCAAAGTATAATATCCTGGATAAGAAATATTATGCCCTAGTGTAGGCCTTAAACAATTTTTGAGTGTACATCCTACACTCCCATATAATTGCTCATGTCCCCACTACGGCTGTAAAGGATATTCAGACCCAACCTGATCCTGAGGGATGAAGGAGAAACTAGATATAAGTCATACTTGAGTATGACCTAGAGATAAAGCCCACACAATTGATTAAAGGACATGGATTAGCCAATATTATGTCCCAATCCAACTGCGATGCTTTCAACTTGCACATGATTGTTGAATTGTTAGTAGAAGAGAAAAATCCTCAAGAACAGTCAGTTGCCCCATTAGATGAGAATTTCTGTCATCCCCTTGGAACAATGATATCATTTTTGTGTTACAACATTTGCAGGATCCACAGGGTATGGACAGGACAAGGGCCAAATTTCTCAAGCAAAAAGCATATAGGTTTTGCATCTTGGAGGGAATACTGATTTTGGAAGGAATTGGGAGGAGTGTTGCTGAGCTGTGTGGATGAGCAGGAGGAAAAAAGACTCGTTGAGGAGTTCCATGTATGGGAATGAGGATTCCATCACTATTGGAAGGCCACTGTAAACAAAATCATGAGGGTAGTGTTTTACTAGCCCACTATTTTCTCTAATACTCACAAGAAAGTTGTTTCCTACCACAAATGTTAGATCTTTGAGGGAAGAAGGAAGTTATTACCCCTTCCTCTGAAACCCATACAAGTTGAAGTTGCTTTTGAACAATGGGGGCTGTATTTCATTGGAGAAATAAATACGCATTCCTCAGGGAATCACAAATGGATCCTCACTACCACTGATTACTTCACAAAATGGATTGAGGCCATCCCCACAAGACAAGCTACTAAGACAATGATCATGCAGTTTCTGGAGGAGCATATCCTTTCAATATTTGGCGTTCCCATGAATATAATCACTGAAAAATATCCTGCATTCAATTCTAACAAGATGGTGGATTGTTGCTTCAAATATCACTTACAATTGGGGCATTTCACAACCTACTATCCTCACGGAAATGGGCTAGCATAATCTTCAAACAAGAGCCTCATGAGAATCATCAAGAAGATATTGCAGGAGAACAAGAAAGTATGGAAAACAAAGCTAAACCATGCTTTGTGGGATCACAAAATTAGCATGAAGAATTCCATAGGCACCTCACACTACTACATATGGCTCAAAATTCCCACGAAAAAGTTAAAAATGTTGTTTTCATGGAAAAAGATTTTAATTTTTTGGAAAAAATTGAAAATGCCCCCGACTTTTGTCACTATAGCAACGTTATGGACCTTTCATCTCAATAGTGATGAAAACCTGTTTCTATTGTGATGAAAGTTCCATAATTTTTCTATAGCGATGAAAGGTCAAGAACGTCGCTATAGAGATGAAAGGATCAATGAAGGTTTAATTGCATTATTTGTAGGGAAACACTTGGATTGTTTGCATGTATTCTTTTCACCCATAGTTTCACTGGAAATGCATGTATTGTTTTCACCCATAGTTGTTAATCCATGTGATTCATTGGTTGGACTTAACCTTCCTACACAACCCATGAATAAGACCATGTCCATGACAAGCAACAAAAATCCACTGACCCTACCAATGTAGAAGAATGCATGTAGTCATTGATCAATGTGATTCTTTGATATCCATTCAATTACCAAACACATCAGGGTTTGAACAATCCATGATATCTTGCATATCTAAATTAACCAATTCTGATAAGGACCCACCTCCTAAGAGGGAGCAGCTTCAAGGATGACTTTTGGTATTTCATAAATAACTATGAATGCACATCCTAATACATGAATTTTTCATGTCTACTTTATATTTTTCCTTTCTTTTCCTTTTTGTTCCCCTTTTTTTCTTCCCTTTATGTTTTTCATAATTTGTCAATGAAACTAAATTGACATGTAGGAAAACATTGTTATAGTTTTATGGATTAAAGCATGCAAATTGCATGCCTAGATTGCACACATGCTACCTATATTTTATCACCATATTCATCATCGTCATCATCATAATCATTACCATTATCATCACTATCACCATCACCATCATCATCATCATCATCAACAACATCACCATCATCATCATCGTCATCATCATCACCATCATACTAATCATCACCATCATACTCATCATCACCATCATCATCATCATCATCATCATCATCATCCTCCTCCTCCTCCTCATCATCATTGTCAGCATCATCATCGACATCATCATCACCATCATCATGATTAGCATCATCATCTCATCTTCATCATCATCATCATCATCATCATCATCATCATTGACATCATCATCGTCATGGTGAATCAAAGACATTTTATATGAATGTGAATCAATGCATTGTTAAAAATTCCCATTATGTACAATTCCTTGAAATGCACTTCCATTCACTGCACCTCTTCCATGTACATGGTAGTCCTTTCAATGTACAAATTCCTAAAATGATGACGACGATGAGGATGAGGATGAAGAGGATGATGATGACGATGATGAGGATGACTCGGACGATGATGAGGATGAAGAATATGAATGAAATCGTAGCAATGTTGGATTCTAGGAGGTAATATGTCATGAGAACATCTTGTTGCATAATGTATTGTGTTTACATCTATGTAGTTATGTTTAAACTATATTTATCATCATCATCATCATCATCATCATCATCATCATCATCATTGACATCATCATCATCTATGTCATCAACTTCATCATCATCATCTTCATCATCATTGTCATCCTCACCATCAACATCATTGTCGTCATCAACATCATCATCTTCATCATCATTTTCATCATCACCATCACCATCACCATCATCGCCATCATCATCATCATCATCATCATCATCATCATCATCATCATCATCATCATCATCATAGACATCATCATCACCATCATCATCATCGCCATCATCATCACCATCATCATCGCCATCATCATCATCATCATCATCATCATCATCATCGTCATCATCGTCATCACTGATATCATCATTGTCATCGTCATCATCATCATCATCGTCATGTCCACCATCATCACCATCATTCTTATCATCATCATCATCATCATCATCATCATTGAACTATGATCATCATCACCATCATCCTCAACATCATCTTCATCCTCATCATCATCATCATTAGCATCATCATCATCATCATCATCATTATCATCGTCATCATCATCGACATCTGTTATCAACACAAATGGCACTTCTCCGTTCGAGTGCCGACATTCCTTATGTTGGCACACAAAAGGACATTTTAGGATTGAAGTTTGCCAAAACACTATAGATGGGCATGAATTGGGATGCATTTGCCCTTGAGCCAGCTTGCCATATTATTTTTATAAGTGTTTAGTTGCGTACGTGACTATCTCCATTGCAACTCACGTATGTACGTGACTATTTCCATTGACAACTCGCGTACTGTACGCGACTATATACATTGCAACCAGCGTACATCAGGGTACGCGGGTTTCTTTTAAGCAACTCACGTGTCATACGCGGGTTGCCTATATTAATAGTCATGTACATCTTGATTTGACATTAAAAATATAAATCACAATTAATGGAGATTAGTTGGGCCCTAATCATTAACTATCCTAACTGTTTCAACCTTCTCAACCTTCGAAACCACTATATTTCCCAAAGTATAAATAGAGGACTTGGGGAGGGCATTAATCAATAAAGTTTGGAGAGAAAAATTATGCTGGTGGTATATCTTCAGAATTCTTGGAGCAGCAGAACTCGGAGTCCTTTGGTTGCAGAGGAGTCCTTGTCTCAGAAGCTGGGTTGTACTCTTATCTCATTCACTGATTGTTAAAAAAGAGAATTATTCTTCCAACATTGTGTTGAGTCTCTTTCATGTATTATGGTTAATGAATATTCTTGATTATGTACTGGACATGTTGTTTATCTAACCTCTCATATATACATGTATAAGATAGTACTTGGAGAATTTTCTCTTTGTAGGTGAAGGAGGTGCATCCCTGGAAGATTTGGAGAGAAGAGGAACGAAAGAAGATCAAGCTTGGATCAACCATCGGTAATCAGGTAAGTCAAGGCTTTCTTCCTATTTCCTTTCTATTCTCTATTAAAGTTGATTGTCTACAAGGTTAGTAGTAATTTGGTAACCCCAGACCCTAGGTTACAAGGGTGCTTAATCCTGAACAACAGAACTGGTGACTCTGCTGGGGAGTCCAGCCTGCTGTGGGTTAGTATTAAAGATCCTTTCTTAGTATTTGGTTTTTATTCAGTGTGTGGTTTTATGTATTGGTTTGGACTTGGAGTAGTCTTTTAGAGACCTTTATCTTTTTTCTTTTTTGAAAATTTTTTGCTCCTGTACGTGGGTTACTATGCTACACAGTCGCATACAAGGGCTTGTATATGTGGGTTTCTATATTGAATAGTCACATACAGTACACGGGTTGCTCAACTAGACAGTCACATACATACCTTAGCAAAAAAAAAATTGGGTAGGTTTGCTTGTCCCTGTCCTCTTTTCGATTTTTCCTTGCTTTGTGGTCTTCTATTACTGGCATTTCACTGTAGGTTTGAAAGCCCTGTGAACCATACTTCATGATTTTCAGTAAGCCCTTGAGTTTTTGTTGGTTGGATTTTATTTCTTTTATCAATCTAAGGTGGATTATCATGTTGGGTGATAGGTCCAAGCGTTGTGTGTTTGAATCAATGATCAGGGTTCTAGATACCGTGTACCCCATGCTATTTCCAAGTAGTGTCAGTTTGTCACTTGGATTTTATTGATTTCAGTGGATTTCATTCCTTGTGTCTTCCCAAGCTAGGTGTTTTCCAAGTTTCTTCCTTATGTGGTTGATCTTTGGTTCTTATAAGTCTTCTATACTTCATTTTTCTTGCTTTATATAGTTTGATTATTCAAGCATACTCAATAATTTTTGCATTTAGGTGCACAATAATTTTTGAAGAGTTTGAAAAGTGAAAAGAAAAGCATTGGAAACATTTGCATTTGAATTGCATATTGTAGATTTATTTTGATTTTTTGAATAAAATCTCAAAAATTACAAAAATAAGTCTTAGTTTTCTCTTTCCTAGTTGCATTTTCATTAGTTCATATTTACAAACAAAAAAAAAAGCTTGCTTTAAGTAGTGATAATTTGCTTTGGAATTCATTTTATACACCTGTTTTACTTTTCTTATTGAGCCTATAATATCATAGTCATTCACTCCACTTACCCTCTAATTAAGAACAACCCTTAAAATGAATGCTATAATTTAAAATTTATTAGTAAGTTTTGTTTTGTAGGGTCATACACCTACTAGCTTACGCTAGACTTATGGGATAGGAAGTGTAAACTCCCCATAAGTACTTAAATTCAGACGTAGTTGGCCAATCGATAGGTAAATCCTTCTCTATGTTGATAGCTAATGGGAAGCTCCTCTCAAATGGGAGTTAAGCACGAGGCCGCATGGAGGCATTGGACTGAGGAGATAACCATTTGATTCCTTGTTAAAACATAGACCAAGGTTTTTACGCATCTGGAGATTATGTCCTAGACATAGTTTTGGGCTTTGCTTCCCTGCCCATGCGTACAAATAAGGCTTGTGCCTGTCCCCCACGGGGACTTCACTTAGTGAACCTCTCACATAGCACCTGCGATCGTGGGATATTAAAGAATACCCTTAATTTTGAGAGATATTGACCCAAACTCTTTTTGTTGAAACCCCCTCCCAATACTTAAAACCTCCTCCCCACCCCTTTTTATACGTCAATCCTTATAAACCACTCTACCCACCCCCACCTTAAACCACTCATCCCCCCAATACCTGCAATATATTGGTTCGATTTTTGATAATTTTAAAACCCACAATATGAACTAACGTGATAGGATATTGGTCAACAAGTGAAGCCCCCGTGCTGTCCCCCCAGACTATTGATATAGTTAAGGTAGCCTCTAGTCTCTTGGACATTTAGGGTTTATACACAGGTAAACCAGAAGGCTATTTCTGGTTCACCTTGGATGGGCTTGGAAGGTAACCCTTGTTGAAAGTGTAGGAGGGCGGTGGGTGATTCCTCCACTTATGCCTAAGAACCTCTTCAAGGATGCCAAGAAACTCTCTCATCTTTCTTTAGGAAAGCATATCTTATACCCATTGTGATTGTTAAGAATTTAGGAAATTTTGTAGTGATTGCTCTATGGTTTGTTTGTGTTTTTTAGCCGACCTTAGGGTGTGAAGAGTCAAATTTTTAATCATGGAGGACCAATCTATCAGAAGGTCGCGAAGGTTGCAAAAACTTCCTCCACTTATCACACTGGAACCCCCACCTCCCCCTCAAAGGCAGAGATTAGACACGGATTGTTCTTTCGAACCGATAGGATTTAGTGAAGTTCCAGGTGAACCAAAACTTAGAGCAAACCGTTTTAATTTAAACACAGTTGAGATATAATACTTGCAAGATGATGAGTTTGCAAGGAATTTTAATTCACCTCTAACTGACTTAAATGATCCGGTGATCGCTCAGGTTCATCCTTTCAATCCACCCATGATTGGTGTCCCTTTGGTAAGAATAATGTCTACTACAGGAGAAAGTTCTTCTACTTCCACCTCAGCCACTCCAGCTAAAGGGGTGCTACCTCCCCCAGTAGGTGCCCCTAGAACAAGTATACCTACTACACCATTAACTCCAGCTAACTGAGTGGTTCAACCATCAGATCCCACAAGTTTATCAGGTGCTTCTAGTGGTATTCTCACTGGGATTCCTAGTGTACCTACAGTTCCTACTTCCTTCGCACACACTGCCTAGAGTGGTCCTATAGGATCCTCAGCTTTTGTCCAAGGTTTTCATTGGAATGGGGGGCACATTCCCCCATCCACTCCATATGTAGGCCCAACACCCACATATGTAGGGGTATAGTTCGGAAACCCTAATACTTATGGTAAAGGTTTTCAAACTCCAGTTTCAACTCCATTGATGAGCTCTCCCTTTTTTATTTTCAGCAGAGGGATACCTGCTACTGTATTCCAAACCCCAGCTTTGACTAGGGCAGCTAGAACCTCTTATACTAGACCGCACATAAACAATCCACTGTATTATGGATGGAATCCTTTCCAAAGTAGCCCACACACTTCACAAATGATAGCAGTGGGAAACCCCACCTTCACATATGGGAATATGGGGGCAAGTCCCTCTAATTCCCAAGTAGGTACTTTTAGTGCTCCGGTTAGACGCAAGCTCCCTTCCCTAGCAATGTTGAATTTTCCATATTTGTCAAAACTAATGAATGACTTAGTAAGACATGACCCCTCCTGGCCACCCATACCTACCAAGCTACCCTCGGATATCCCAAAATTTGAAGGAAAAGTTGGTGATGATCCTGGAGCTCATGCCACCACTTTCCATTTATGGTGCTCTTCCAACTCACTGAATGAGGATTCAGTTCAGTTGAGGCTATTCCAACAAACTTTAACCAGCACTGCAGCAAAATGATATATTGAATTTCCTTCTGCTACATTTAGCAGTTTTTGGGACTTGGCTAATGCATTCCTTAGTCACTTCCAGCTTCTTTTCCGATATGATTTCAGGACAGACTTGTTGTCTATCTTCCGGCAAGATAAGGCCACCCTTATTTCGGATCACATCCAAGAGTGGAGAAGACGGAAGAGCCTTATCAAAGCCACTATTCCTCCCGAGTTCTTATTAGAATGGTTCCTTAAATCCCTATTGCCATATATATCTAAGGATGTATCTACTTTGGGAGTGACTAATGAGGAAGAAGCTATCCTCGGGGCCTAGCAGCTAGATTTGATATATTATCAATATGGGATCTTATTTGAGTAGTAACTTGGTAACCCCAGACACTAGGTTATCATCATCATCATCATCATCATCACCATCATCATCATTAGCATCATCATCATCATCATCACCATCATCACCATCATCATCCTCATCATCATCATCATTATCATCATCATCGTGTCCATCATCATCACCATCATCATCATCACCATCATCCTCATCAACATCATCATCCTCATCATCATCATCATTAGCATCATCATCATCATCATCACCATCATCATCATCATCATTGGCATCATCATCGACATCATCATTGTCATCATCATAATCATCGACATCATCATCATCATCATCATCATATCATCGTCATCATCACCATCATTGAACTATGATCATCCTCAACATCATCATCATTAGCATCATCATTAGCATCACCATCATTAGCATCATCATCATCATTGACATCATCACCATCATCATCACCATCATTGTAATACCCTGGTTTCAACTCCAATTGCATTAAATTATAAATGATGTAAATAGCATTAATAAATCATGGTGTGGACCTCAAGGAAAAGGCCCCACCATGGATTTAGTGTTCTATGTTTCTGAAATTAAAATCAATGCCGATGGTTATCGTGCTAATAGATGGCACAATACAATTTCTACATCATGTAAATATGAAATTAATAAAATACCCACAACTAGCTATGTCAATGCAACATTAAAGAGATGGGGGCATGATTTCCTAAGGATAAAGGGGGGGCATTTGTAACCTTGAGCCAATGGGGAGAAGCCAAGTGTCAAAAGGAGAACCCATCAGCTACCAATAACATTTCTAGTCTTATTCAACCACCCACTTAATTCTCCAAGGAGTGAGTTGGGCAATTATTTGTCTTGGGGCTTGGGAGGTGTGGGCAGCCATCATTTTTGGAAGGGCCGTCATTCTTTGACCACATGCATGCCCAAAGGGAGAAATCTCACCCATTATCCCTCATGTGGAAGAGAGAAGTGGATTATTCACTCACAGGGGCAGCCACAGTTTTTCCTCACGCAGGGTGTTCTCCATTTCCTCACGCAGTCGAAGATAGGAGAGCTATTTTTCCTCCACATTTTTGGTCTATTGTGTTCTTCCTTCATGATTGGGGGCTCTTGGGCATTTTTATCACCCATCACTCATCCACATTGGGGTTCTCTCTAGAAGTTGGGAGATCACGGGGTGTGGCAGTCATGTTTTTTGGGTTGTTATGTGTTTTCCCTCACATGGGTAGCCGTTTTCTTCAATTTCCCAGGATGGGAATTCGTTTTTGGTAATGCACAATGAGTGGGAGAAGAGAACCACAATTTCTTGATTTTTATTGAGTCCATTTTGGCCAAGTTAGGTCCAAAACATCCCTGCGAATCAAATTGCTGCTAGGGGGCTATTTTCACCAATATTGGCAATTCATTTTGTAGCCAAAAATTGTTTTTGGTTCATATAACCGTGTTGGATTGGATGAGTAAGTCCAAGAATCCATTTTTTATTGGGATGACTGTGTTTGGATGTGGTTATTGGCTTGACATTAGTTGTTTGGAATTACTGTGTGTAAGTCTATTTCCCCTAGTTTCCTATGGAAATCATGCCCAGCTCGGGGGTGGCAGTGATGCTGAGAGAGTAAGGAGCACACTGGCCTATGGTTGGGTGGAACGTTGCAGTGACATAGCTAGTTACGAGGAAGATTCTTCTCAAGATAAGTATTCTTGTATTCTATCTCCGCAGCTATATTTGTTTATGAAATAATATGAACATTTTGAATGCTTGAATGGAATGTGTTTTGATTCCGCTGTATGTTATTGATTTATGCATCTGTGTATGTTTTTAAGTTCAATGCATTTTATATCATGTTCATGGGGCTAGTTTTCCTGGATTTTCAACAACATTAGTCGCATCCTCTCTTTGGAAAAAGGGTGGGGACATGACACTATGGTATTAGAGAAAAAATTTGTAGCTTTGGGCCTCAATGGGCCATGTAGAACCAGCCTTTGAGTCAGGAGGAAGGGGCTAACAGCAGAAAAGTATGAATTTTTCCAAGTATTGGAAAAAAATCTCCTTTGTGTTCTGGCTGAGAAACTTGAAGAGGATCTGCAGTGGAGGATGGGTCAAATGAAGTAGAGCCAATACGATGGCTGCATTTCCTGAAGGGAAGTGCAATGATGACGGTGTTCCCTCCTTTATTCCAACATGGTGGATGACAATCAAATATCTTTCTGCAACAACAAATACTTCGACGGGTTCTTTCTTGATGCGAGGGGTGTAATTTTAAGTTTGACCCGCAACGATGGATGGGAATTTGGGAAGGAGCCAATGAGTGTCGGTTGGGTAGAGCCAACGAGTGGTGCATAGATGATGAGGAAGGAGCTGATGAATTTTGGATGAGTTGAGCTTATGAGTGTCGGGTGAGTCGAGCCAACGAGCAGTGGATGGAAGCCGGAAATATTTCTTCTACAGTGGAAGCCCCACAACAGGTGAAAGCCTGAAATGTTTCTAATGTAGCGGGTGGCTAGATCGGAGGGAATCGGGTGGAGTTGGTCGACATGCATCGGGAAGAATTGGGAAATGGAGCTGACATGTCAAAGGAAAATCAGAAATGTTTCTGATACATACAGTAGAAAGTGAAGAAGTTTTCCCACAACGGAGGAGGACTTAGCCGGAAGAAAGATGGAAATTTTTCCGCAACAGTGGATGAAAGTTGGGGAGTCTTCTGCAATGATGGATGGAATTCAAAAAGTTTTTTGACACGACACAGTAGATGAAAATTGGAATTTTTTTCGATGCAGTGGGTGGAAGTCAGAAATATTTTCGACGCGGCGGAAAGAATCCAGCGGAGAAAGTTTTTCGCTACGGCGGAAGACACTATCGGATGGAAATCAATGAAGTTGTTGATACGTTGGCTAGGTTCGGTAAAGTTTTTCTGATACACATAAAAAAAATTGTAGAGTTTCAGCCAATACATCGGTTGAGTTTTGATGATCGGAGGAAAACTAAAAATTGCTCCAAAACAGATAATTTTTGTAGGTTTTTCAGTGGGATTTTAGGGGCAGAAAGATGTAAAATGGCAGGAAAATCGCTAAACTTATCCAATACGATGAAATGATCATTTTTAATGCCCCGGTTTTGACCCTGTTGCATTAAATGTACATGATGTATATACTATAATGATCATGGTGTGGAGCTAAAGGCCAAGGCCCCGCCATTGATCGGTTATGCTATGTTTTGGATTTAGATTTGTCACCGATGGTATATCGGGGCATGCAGCATATATTATGTTTATCATCATGTAAATATGCATCTATAATTAATTAAATGAACCCAACCAGCTACAATTGCGGCAACTAAAATGAGAAAGGGGCATGATTTTCACAAGGATAAGGATGTGGGGGAATTTGTCAAACCTTGGCCAATGGGGTAAAAATCCATGTGTCACCTTTCTTTGTTTACCCAACCACCTCCATTGAAGAATGACTACTGGTGGTTGAGGCAGTTATGGTCTTTGGGAGTGGGGTGGTAGGACTGTCAGTCCTCATCCACATGCACACTCCACCAGCAAGAAACACTCACGCACTCTCTCCACTGCATGTTACCTCCACAATTTGTTCCTTCCTCACGGTTTTTCATCCACACGCAGACATTCCACTCTCCATGACAGTGTTGGAACGCTTGTTCACTCCAATCTGCGTCCTCTCCATTGTCTGTTCCTCCACGCACAAGATGGGAGCTGTTCGTCCTCACGCAGGTACCGTTGTCTGTTCATTACCTTCACGCACAGGAGTCTTCCCATTTCACGCTCAGTTTGGAAGTCGGTATTGTTCTCTTCCTCTGCGTGGTTTATGTATGTATTACCGGTGACTTTGTTGCCTAAGGGTGAGCTGTTGTTTTCCCCTGTTGTGAGTTGCGCTCACTGATAAGCTTCGGGGCTGTGGTCTTCCCCATGCCGGAAACTTGGCTGTCTTTCCATTTTTGGACTATGTAAGTTCCATGGTGACTTCCCTGTTCAGATTGGGTCATTGATTTTCCCCACATTGTTGGCTATGGTTGCTGTGGTCTCCCTTACATTTTGGGGACTGTGGTAAATTCGCTTGAGAGTCATTTTGGCCACGATAGGGCCAAGAATGACCCAGAATTTGTCTTCCCTGTCTTAAGCTGTATCAACTGATTGTTTGCATTTGTGCAATGGTTGGTCTTCAGACTGTGTAAGGAGTAGGGATGGGGGCTTAGTTTTGCTTGATAAACCTAGTGGTTGGAAACCACACAGACAGAGCTAGAGGGCTGGCCTTTTTCTCCATCACCCTGAATAGCACTAGAAGGGAATGCAAGGCCTGAGGGACTATGTAGCAGAGAAGGGACTGATCCCTTGTGTTGGGTGTAGGTGGGTGTCTTAGAGGTCAGGCTAGTTCTAGTGTAGGTGTTCTTGGCTCTATAATGGGCTCACTAGCTTAGCATTAAGATTTTCCCAACTCCTTGATGGCCTGATAAACCCAACTGTGTTGGCTTGGCTGTGTATTGAATATCCTTGGCTATGTGTAATCCTGCTAGTTCGCTTATTCCTTGGTGAATCATGCCCAGCTCGGGGGTGGAAGCGTTGCTGAGAGATTGAGGAGCATGCTGGCCTATGGTTGGGTGGAACGTTGTAGCGACGTAGCTAGTTGCGGAATGGCTTCTCCATAAAGATAAGTGATCTTGTCCATTTTTACTTCTGCAACCATGTTTACTGTTAATGATATGAAATGAACATGTTGAATGACTGCTTGAATGAATGCACGTTAATTCTGCTATGCAATATACATAATTGTAGTTGTGTATGTTGAATAATTGCATCTGTGCATGATAAACATTCATGTGTACATAATTTAGTTCAAGGTTTTTGTTTAAGCATTATGTTTCAGCAATTGTTGTGCAAGCACATGCTCATGGGGCTCTTAGCCTGGGTGGTTTAAGCCATGGGTCGCATCCTCTTTTCCAGTGGTTGGGTTGGGGATGTGACATCATTGACCGTTCATTCTTGTAAGAAGCAATTGGTAATTAATTGTTTGAATTTATGAGATTGACAAACAAATGATGTTGTTAACACATTTTGCAAAGTCATAGTGCAGATTGAAGAGTTGATCTTGGTTCGACCAAGGAGGTAAAGGAAGATCAACGCCAAGAAAATATATAGCATGGATGATGCACAGGATCCATATGGACACGAGAAATATGCTATGGGGAAAAATACAAGAGACCCACAAGAGAGCAGAAAGCCACTCCAATGCCGGAGATGTGGAGGATCCCATTTGCACCAGATTTGTCCACATGGGGAAGGGTATGTAAGTCCAACTTACAATGCCCAAGGTCATGGAACTGAAGCTATTGGGAAGAGGGAACAAGAGAGTTCCCTAGATGTTGCAGCTACCATAAGAATCCTGAGGGAAGAGTTGTAGGATTGTAAAGAAAAAAATAAAAGGTTGTTCAAGGATTTGGTAAAGCAAAACCAATTGACTACAACCATGCTACAGAGTTTGGAAGATCCCCAAAGGAAGATAAAATATGGGCTTAAGTTAATAGATATAGAAGGGAGCAGGAGAAATTCTCACTAGAATAATGAGAATCTTATCCCAAGGAAGAAAGGTTTTAAGCCTCCACACCTCCTAAAGCAGCAAAGGAAGGCATCACAAGCTGTTATTTAACCAACCAGAATGATGAGGGAAAAACTAAAGGAACCACTCAAATGTTGGTTATGTGAAGGACCCCATCTGCACAAGATTTTCTACTTGTGAATAGGAATGAGGGTCAAGTCCCTAACACCCAAGAAGCTGAAACTATGGGTTAGGAATCATACATCATTCCTAAAATCTGTGTAGTGTTAGAAGACCAACAGGAAAGTAATAATCAAATGTGGTAGAAGTTGAGGGTGAGATTATTGAACAGCCAGTTTCTATTTTGATCAACTCTAGATCAACTCATAGCTATATCACCCCTGGATTTATTGAGATGTGCACTTTGAAGAAATCAAAGCGTAGAATATCATGGTTAGTCCAACTAGCCACTGGAATCCAGAAGGATGCCAGTGAGGTGGTAACAAAATGTCCTTTGGTGTCATGGATGGGTTACTCACCTGTGCATATATGAATGTTCTGCCACTTGGATCATATGATGTCCTCATTGGAATGGATTTCCTGGAAGCACATAGAGCAAATCTTGATTGTTACATCAAGACTTTTGAGTGTTTTGATGAAGAAAGAAACCTAAGGGTTGTGAAAGGAATTCCAAAAGTGATCTCTTGAAGGAAGTATTTAGAAATGCAGCTAAAGAAGATCTATGGGAAAGGTTGTAGAGTTTATGCAGCTCATGTTTTGGATGCAGCAGAAGATGATACTCCTAGGTTCAGGGGATTTCATATGCTATAGAAATTTGGGAATGTTCTTCTTGATGAAATTCCTAGGCTTCCTCCAAGGAGTGACATTAATTTTACCTTTGAGCTTGTCCCGAGAGTAGCACCTGTGTCCCAGAAATCTTGTAGGATGAACAAACCAGAACTTCTAGAGCTGAACATGCATCTACAAGAGTTGTTGGAAAAGAAGTACCTCATGCCGAGTGTATTTCCTTGGGGAACACCATCCTTGTTTGTGAAAGAGAAATATGGTACCCTTTGGTTGTGTATTGATTATAGATAGCTGAGCAAAGTCACTGTGAAGGACAAGTATCCTTTGCCTAGAACTGATGTCCTCTTTTATCAAATGAGAGGAGCGAAGGTGGTTTCCAAGATTGACTTAAGGATTGGTGACCAGTAGGTAAGGATCAAGAATGAAGATGTTCTTAAGGCAACCTTCAGAGCAAGGTATGGATCTTATGAGTTTGTAGTGGTACCATTTGGGTTCACAAATGCATCGGCTATGTTTATATGCCTCAAGAATAATATTTTTAGCAGCTACTTGGGAAATTATGTTCTTGTTTTCCTTGATGACATTCCTACTTATTCAAAGGATGAGGAAAAACATGTGGAGCAATTGAGGATGATCTCGAAATTGCTCAGGAAGCATCAGTAGTATGCAAGGTTGAGTAACTATGAATTCTACAAAGATGGAATTCATTATTTGGGTCACATTATCTCAAATAAAGGAATATCTGTAGACCCTGAAAAGATTGAGGCCATGAGAAGGTGTCCTGCTGCAAGAAAATTAACAAATGTAAAATATTTTGTTGAATTTGCAAGATACTACAGGAGGTTCACTAAAGGGTATTTTGTAGGAAAAATTGAGTCTATGTATGGGCTGAGGAATCCTACATGTGAACTTGTGGTTCCATGAGGGAATGGCCTTTCCTGAAGACTACAGGTAGAATCACCGGAGCGGAGAAGTCTAGTTGTACCAACTGCAACCAAGGTAGGAAATTTCCATGTGCTATGAGAAGGATCTCATGACTGAAATCTAACTTTTGAATAGAATAGATTTTGAACTACAGATTTTAAATTTTGTTGTAATTGAATATTATTAACTATTTGGATGATATAAAATAGTGTCAAGATGACATGTTTTATGTGAATGTCCAGGTTTTGGACAACATGTTTAAGTTAGGGATAAGCACTCCCCACTTGCAAAATCCAAACAATATGAGGATGACCTCATGGTTGCAAAAATCTGATTTTCTGTGGGAAGCAAAATTGTGAATTCAAATTTTGGATTTGACTATCAATGTTATTAATCATTTGATAATTGGAAATGTATCCAGGAATTAAATAGATTTCAAAATATATGATTAAATTTTTAAGATGACATCTGATATGAACTGCATGCTTGTATATAATGTAGGTGAGATGATGAAAACATGTACTGGTTGTACATGGCTCCTCGGCAGGATGTACTTGGATACATAGCTTCTCGGAGGGATGTTCCTGGAATAGGTTTGAAAACCTATAATTGCAATTATTTTTATAATGACATCTCATATAAACTGCATGATTGTATGTAACGTAGGTGAGATGATGAAAATATGTACTGGACGTACATGGCTCCTCAGAAGGAGGTACTTGGATACATAGCTTCTTGGAGGGATGTGCTTGGGATAGGTTTGAAAGACTATAATTGCAGTTAATTTTATAATGGAATCTCATTTAAACTACATTCTTGTATGTAACACAGGTGAGATGATGGTGGTCCTCCCTAGAGTACATCGCTCTCGGGAGGATGCACTTGAGAAAGATGAATCCTCTGGAAGGATGTATGAGAGTACATAGCTTCACCCCCCTTGCCATCTAGGCACCAGTAAGCATCACCATGGATGCCCAAGGTGTAATACATCTTGTTAGACTTCTATCTGCATACATTCACGCCATAAGGGGACTATCATGAGAGTGGGGGCTCCGTGAAGAGAATAACCCCTAGGTATTATGATGTCTGGAAGGGAAGTGCCTGTGCATTGGTAAGCACTTGGAGGAGGTGCTAGGCCCTTAAGCCAAGGGCTGTCATTAAGCACCCAAGGAGGTGTCAGGTTCTGAAGCGGGGATGAATAGATCTCGGTTGAGAGATTCTATACAGATAAGTATTTGATTACTTGGAAAATACTTGTTGATTTCTATGATTATTCATATGCATATGATGCGGTATGGATTTTTGAAAAATCTTGTTAAAGGTTGCATCTTATAGAAATGAATCTGACCAGTGAGTTGATCCATTTTGTTGTCTAGAAAGGAAGTCCCTGATCTAGGTGTTTGTGCCAGAAACTGTTTCTAAGGCTAAGGAAACATGCTAACACAATCTCAAAAATAAATTCAATTCAAACTAGGGTTTAGGGTTTTTGTTTTAAATATTTTGGTCATAAACATCAAGAGCATATAGGGAATACATTCATCAGATAAGCAACAACTGAATCAAACACAATCACTGATAAAGATGCATATATATCATAAAATTCTAACAAAAAGCCTGCATTGAGGTTTACACAGAATGGACAAGCACTGCTAGAAAACACACATTAACCAGCACTGAAAATGTCAATTATGAAGCTAAACAAGCTCACAACAAAGCCAACACAGACCAAATAAAAGGGGAAAGAGTCATATATTCATAGTTTCATCAGTAAATTTATATAAGAGTACAGTACCAGTTCACTGAACAAATCTGATAGTACAAGCAGCTAGCAGACCTCCTGATGCTCCAGAAAAATTAGAACCCTCACAATGTCTTGCTCACCTCTCTAAATAGTTACAAAGAAGTAGTTCCATCTCCCTTTCATTAGGTCGAAATTGAAACTACCCAGCAGTTACATTAACTAACTAACTCAACTAATTGACTAAAAATAGCAAATCGGATTCCTGGCAAATATGGCGAATTTCTGGAAAATAGGTGTCAAAGAAACTTCCATTTATCTTAATTGGTGACACCTGTGTAAACACTGAGAGAGGTTTTTGTAAATGGGTCCGTTATGGACAAAAACCTCTCTTGGTTTGTAAAAATTCGTCTCCAATCGATCAGAATATTCCCCGCAAAATGAACACTAAAACAGGAAAATATTGAATATTTAAACTCCCTGAAAAATAGGCTGCAAATATTTAATTGAATCTTTCCAACATTGATAGTTGTTGCAAAACTGATAGAGGTTTTTGTATATGGGTATCTTAGGAACAAAAACCTCCTTTGGTTTTCAAAAATTCCTCTCCATTGGCTCGTGGTAGGCATTTGACTTCAATCACTCAAAACAGGAAAAATAGAGCAGAATTCTGTTTCTCTTCTTTGTCTGAGTTAAATGGCTGGCCTGTTGTAGTAGTTTGTTCATCATGTTTGAAACCTTCCTGATAAGTTCCATGGATTTGTCATATTCTTTCATGAAGAACTGAACAGCAGCTTTCCTCGAATAGCCTTTTGAAAATGATGGATAGCAGTCTCAAAATCTTTTTCTTATAAGCTGCATTTCCAAGCTCTTTTTCTCTTTGTGCGTGTTGTCCTCCAAATCTGGGAGGGACTCTGCTGTTTCCTTTTGGTCAATGACCTTTATGTTCAAAACCATACTGAGGCTTCACTGTTAACAAGACTTTTTTAATTATATTTTAATTTCATATTGCATCAGCAGCGTTTGCAAAAGTGCATTGGCCATGATCT